>OX596074.1:45794911-45967411 GCA_951394005.1 Protophormia terraenovae | reverse complement strand
TCATCAACGATAACCTGAGCGACAGTGTCATGCATATTTTCGTCAACCATTTTAAGAAAAATAAATGAAAAAAAAGTTGGGTTCCGCCGAGATTTGAATCCAGGCCGCCAATTCCTCTTCTTTCTTATTGAATAGTCAAGCGCACTTACCACTTCAGCTACAACATTCTCTACTTTTTAATGGTTTTATAAATGCTTTTATTTATCTGATAGTTATTAATTACATTGTCATGCAGCATGTCGTGTGTATGGTTTAACTCACGACATTCTCGCTGGACATTTTACTCATGTTGTCACCGAACTAGATATGTACGACAATTCAGTATATTTTGTTATTGAAGTCGCCGAAAATGGGGTAAGATGACAATATAGGTGACTTTTAATAAAACTTGTCCTCTAAATGCATTTTTTTGACGACAAATTTAGACGACATCCTCGATGAAAGTGTCGTTAATGGACATGTGGCCTACTGGGTATATTGGTTTCTTCATACACAAGAATTCCACATAAAAATGTACAATAAAACCGGCAACACTTATTTAAGTATAAATTTTTTATTTTGTTGTTTGCTACTATCAGCAATATGTGTGTATTTCTATATCACGCAAAATGATTGCATTAAAATACTGGAATTGATACAAAAATATCAATATATTTATCTCAATCAATCCTGTCATGGCATAAATTTTCGCCAATTATATTTCGTTTACATTTTATTAGCAGCAACTGGAACGCTCAATTTTTTAGCAGCATTTGGACGATCAGGATTGGAAATTGGTGTCTTAATATCATATATGATTATGTTTCCAATGAGTTTTGTTATTTGTGGCATTATTGTAATGATGCATATTTGTATTACAAAAATCTTCAGTTCTTGTTTGAATATTATAAATAATGAAATGTGTAAAATATTGCAAACAAATACAATAGGACAAAGTAAAAAACGTCTACATGATTTGATAGTGAAACGAAAATTAATATTGAATATCTGTCAATATGAATTGAGTTTTAAATTTGGTTTGATTTTATTACCTATTGTGGGTTATGGAATGTTTTATATACCATCCGGACCATTTTTTCTAATATCGGTTGTATTTGAAATAAAATTTAAAAATGTTTTCGTAATGATTATACCGTATATTATAGCCATCTATTGGAATGTGCCAATGCTGGTACTTTTTGTTATGATGATTACATCAAATAATGTTGAAGATGAGGTAAATATTATTTTATTAATTGTTTTAACGGTAAATATTTTTTTTAATTTCTGTATTAAACAAATTCAATAGAAATATAAATATTTGCAACTGAAAATCTATTTTTATACCCACCATCAAAAAGATGAGGGGTATATTGATTTTGCCATTCCGTGTGTAACATGTCGAAAAAATCATTTAAGACCCCATAAAGTCGATCTAGATATGTCCGTCCGTCTCCGAGCAATTGAAAGATATTGGGCTCTAGTAAAAAATAATTTAAAGAACATTAAAAGCTCAGCTTAAAATGAAACGGAGTTTAAAAATAAGTGGACTTATTCGAGCAAAAAAGTGACCGAAACACAAGAAAACCTTTAATTTGAAGAATTCTGGAAAATATCAGACATTTTCTTAAAACCCAACAGAAAATAATTTATTCTTTTATGTTTAGAACTTGAACATAACAGTCATTAATAAAAATATAATTTAAAAAAAATTCGCCCATTGGTTTAGCTTCTATAAGCAGATTTGTATGAACGGATTTTTTTCGTGCGCAGTCCTTTTATATAAAATTATGCTCTTAAATATAAAATATGCAAATATATACTACTTAATTGCTAAATATGCTCTAAAATAAGAATTTTCTATGAAAATATACTGCTAAGTCCAAAATATGCAAAAATAAATCGATGCCAATTATATGAAACGGATAAATAACTATTATTATTTTTCACATTTTTGTTTGCAAACGTTTTGAACAGTTTAATTTCAACTAAATTACTAAAAAATAATGTTGGTATACGTTAAATGAACAATTTCATTTCAGTTGTTTAACAAAAAAAGCAATTATTAACTTTAAAAAATCATAAAATAAACAGTGCGATCGAAAACAATTAATAAAAAATTTCAAAAAAATCCAAATTGGTCCTCCAAATTGTCTGCTGTCAAACTGTTTCCCAGGTTGTTAAGCAGTATCAGGAGAGTTCGACCATTGATAGGAAACATGGTTCGGGAAGAAAAAAGGTCCACATGATATTGGGAAGGCCAAGAAAATTTAAAGCATATTAAAAAGAACTCCAAACACATCTGATAGAAAAGCAGCCCGGTTAGCTCAGTGCTCAGAATATTTGCTGCGAAAAGTTGAAGCTGAGCTTTTAATGTTCTTAAAATTATTTTTTACTAGTGCACCTCTATTGGCACAAATACCTTCAATTTCTTTGCTAACACTCCAATGTTTTGTTGCAGTAATGAGAAGAAGCGAGATCGGGCCAGAAAAAAGCTGATATTTTTCAAATTCTTGCTTAGAAGACTTCAGGCTAGATTTTTTTTCAACTTTTCAGATAAAGATTCAAAGTAATTAACTTCTAGAGATGAGAGGATTTTCCCTCAAAATCCTTTCTTTTTGTCTGAGTCCTACAGCATATTATTTTTCTTCCACTACCAGGTTTCCATTCAGTGACCATGACTACTTTGTACAATATTATGACCCAAGAAACTGTAATTTGTGAAACAACAGCCTTCCTAGCAATTGTTATATATGACCGATGTCTGTATTCATTAAAAATTTTAATTATGTGTTTAGGTGTTTTTGTTTTAAGAAAAACTAGTTTCAATATAACCATGAAACTTAAAACATGGCTAGTGGGCATAATGACAAATGTTAACAGAATTATTTAGAGCATGCACGGATTTTTTGTGTGCAGTCCTTATTTTATTTGATATTGGGTATAAAAATTTAAAGAAAATCCATTTCTCAAATGATACATTTTGTAAACTTAGGGCAAGATTTTCAAAACCAAAACTTATAAAGAAGTATAAAGTTTATTTAATTTTACACAACTATTTTCTTCCACTGTAAATATTTGAACGCATTATAGTTAAATTAATAATGATTAACAGATACAATCAAAATACATATTTACAAACAAATTTATTTAATTGAAATTCTTAAATAAAAAAAATAAACACTTGAGTTTAATTCCCAATAATATTGTAGAATAAACGAGAAATAATTATTTTTGTATAAATCAATCAATTGATATTCATATCGATGACATGATCTTAATGAATAGAAATCAATTAATGAAGGTTTAAATTCTCTTCTTATGCAATTTCTGCTCTTTCTTTCGTTTTATTTTACATACAACAATTGGTGATGTAATGTCGTTAAAGAACGTTATAAAACGACTTTTTAAAATTTTATATATTTTGGGTATTTCTCCTGCAACATTTTGTGAAAGACAACAAAAATTAATTGTTACCAAGAAAAGTGAAAAATACATGTTACGTTTCACTGTCATTATGGTGGTGCTAGTGGAAACATTTCTTATACTAATTTGTGTTTCGTCATTTTCGGATATTTTTGAAGTCTACGATTCAAGTAAAACTGGCAATAAGTTAATTTTTATACAACTCCTGGAGAGTGTTGTAATCCAATTAATATTGAGTATCATGTTTTATGTATTTCGTTATAAAAATGTGAAAATATTTGAACAAATTTTCCAATTTGCCGAACGCATCAATAATGAAGAATACAATAAACGTATTATTAAAAGATTTCATAAACAATATCAATTAAATATTATTTTAATTATTTTGTTTATTGGAAATATGGCAATACTGGGTGCGACTACAAATAAATTTTCGCTCATCATGTATATTTGCAATGTGGTGGTTTTGGGAATATATTTTACCTATAGTTCAATTTATTTAACTTGTTTTACCTGTCTGATTTTTGTAGTCGTTGAAAGTATGTCGTTTTTAAATGACTCTATTCAAATGGCAAAAACTACGAAAGATTTTATGAAGTTTTTAACACTACGCAATAAGTTATTGTTTTTGTGTCAAGACTTGAAATTAGTTTATGGTTTTGCTATTATTTTACAGTCTGGTTTTACATTGACCAGTATATCGGCTTTCTTGTTTCTAACAACTGTAGCCTTTGAATGGTTTAATCAAAAATTTTCCACAGTTTTGTATGTAATCACACAAACATCTTTGTATTCTCTGCCACCTTTGATAATTTTTGTTAAAGCTATTTGTGCAAATGATGTTGATAAGGAGGTATAGTTGATGTAAAAAACGGAAATTAATTGTAAATTTTAATTTTGTCTTTTGTTTTTTTTTTTTTTTTAGGCCAACAAAACAGCACGAATTTTGGCCAGAATACCACGTACCAAAACAAGTTTAGACCAAATGGTGAGTGTTAACGAATTTGTCAATTAAATGTTTGTTAAATTTATTATTATTTATTTTTTAATTTTAATTTAAAGATCGATAAATTTCTTTGGAAAAATCTACGTCAGAAGCCCATATTAACAGCATATGGTTTCTTCTCCCTGGATAAAAGTACTTTATTTAAGGTAATTAATACGGCTACCATTACGAAATTCTGAGGATATTGGGAAATCCTTAGTTAATAATATAATATCCTCAGATTTATGCATTATAAATAATTATAATTTTCTGTATTAAAACTAATGACTGCGCACGAAAAAATCCTTGCATGCTCTTGGGCTTATAACTTGATGTGGTGAAGAATTAATAATTCTGTTAACTAATTTACATTTGTCATTATGCCCACTAGCCATGTGCTATGTTTCATGGTCATAGTGAAACTAGTTTTTCTTAAAATGGAAATTGAACAAAAAAAAAAAAAAAAAAAAAAACACACATAAACACATAATTAAAATTTTTATGAAATCTTACGTCGGTCATATAAAACAATTGCTAGGAAGGCTGTTGTGTCACAAAATACAGTTTCTGGGGTCATAATATTGAAGTATAGGAAGGAAGAAGTATAGTATCTTCAGGCTTTAGGACTCAGACAAAATAGAAAAGATTTTGAGAGAAAATCTCCTCATCTTTGGAAGAAAATTATCATAAAAAGTTAATGGCTTTGAATCTTTATCAGAAATGATGAAAGGCAATCTAGCCTGAAGACGTATAAAGTTCAAAAAAATCTAATAGAAACTCAATCAAGAATTTGGAGATCAAAAAATAACTTGAAAGTACTTTCGACAAATTCCTTTCATAATTATGTTTAATGTATAATAGAGGATGAAACGTTCGTACAGGATGACTTTTTTCAACTTTCTGACCGGGAATTCTGTGTTGCAGATGCTAGAGGGACTATAGCAGAAAACTACCGTGTATCAAAGAAACCAAAATTCCCAAGAAAGTTTTTGATTTGGGAAGTCATAAGCATATACGGGAAAGAAGAACTTCATTCATTCTAAAGAAAATGCAGTGTATCCGCTTTTTTCTGGCCAGTTCTCGATCCTTCTCATTACAGCAACAAAACAAAGTAAAGAAATTGTTAGTGTTTGTACCGAAAGAGGCTAATCCATAAAATTGTCCGGAACTCCGTGCAATTGAAAGATATTGGGCTCTAGTAAAAAATAATTTAAAGAACAGCATAAAATTAAGCGGATTTTAAAAATAAGTGAACTTATTCGAGCAAAAAATTGACCGAAACACAATAAAAGCTTTAATTGGAATAAATCTGGAAAATATCAGATATTTCCTCAAACACCAACAGGAAATAATTTATTCTAATTTATTCCCATTGGTTTAGTTTCTATAAACAGATTTGTATGCACAGATTTTTCGTGGGCAGTCCTTATTATAATAATTTATTATACCAAACTGTAAATACGAAGACAGGTCAATGTGTCCGAGACCTTTTGAACTTTTACTCGTAGCAAGTATCTTGTCAAGTATTGTTCATTTATAGATAAGTATCAAACTTAGAGAAAGCTCCAACATTAACTTTGTATTTGGCCGGTGTGCGAACGAACTACCACATAAAAGAACCAAGCAATTTGTCTAATAATCTTTTTATTCGACAAAGTGTATTGATTTAAAAAGAGTACTTTTAGTAGAGAAGTCACGGACTTATTGATTTGTCTTCATAACTATATTTTCTTTCTAAAATTATATAATTTAAATATTTAATTTTTCCTTTTTTAGCTTTTTACAGCCATTTTCACTTATATGGTCATTTTGGTGCAATTCAAAGAAATGGAAAGTAGAACAAAATTACTTAATAATTAAACATAAATTTATTTATTAAACATTTAAATTTATACAAGTATTGGTGAAATAAATTTTAAACTTACCGTGTCATAAATTAAACATCCTGAAACTTTTGATTTATAATTTCTTCTCCATTTTCTATACTCAGCTTTTATAACGGCCAATTGTCGTTTCCAATATTTTCCTTCAAGTACAACACTCTAGAAAAAAAAAATTAAAGAAAATAAAAATATTATTGTAAAAACTTACTGTGTCATTGGTATTCATCATTCAAATTAAGAATTTATTCCGAGATATTAAAAGATATTATCACGAAATAAGTAGTCGTCCAAAAGAGGAAGAGAAAAGAACATTTAATAATAAAATTGGACTAAAATTTTACTCGCCACAACATTTAATGGAATTTAGTTTTGCGAAGTTTAAAAGAGAGATACGGGATGAACGATAAAAGATATTTCAGTAGTCAGTCAGATTTATATAGCTTTCAATGAATGTGCAGTGAACGGATCATTCTCGTACGAGACGACGTCATGTATTTAATACACTTGATGTATGAGCATTTAGCGAATTGATGCATGTGGTCTTCAATCTCCACTTGTTGGATGTCAAATACAATCTGGCCCATTTGGTTGCGCAAAATAGTCCTTTGATAAAATCTTTATAAAACTTATCGTAGGAGTAACTATAGATCACTGTATGATTGGATGTATGTTGAAATGTATGGGTTGCCCAGTTAATAAAGGGTGGTCATTTTCTAACGAAAATAACTCAGAAACTAATAAATATATTTTCATAATTCTTTCAAAAACTAACTGAATTAAGTCTAAATAATATGTTTGTAAAATATTATACTGGTCGGAGTTTAGAGTTGCGAAATATTTTTGCACAAAATTTAACTAAAACATAATCATGAGATCATTGTAATACAAATAAGAGTAAATTATTTCAAACATTTTGTGAATTTTTATGATAATAAATGATCATCTGAATGCTTTCTAATTATTGAACAATTGAAATTTATCAATCAATTAAAAAGTATTGTAAAATCTGGTGCGCAGAAATGGTTATATGTTACGGATAATTTTTAAATGATGCTATTTAGAGATATCACCCTTAATTTCTACTAAAAACTAACTAAAATTGTATGAAAATAAAGACTATCAAGTACTTAATTTATTTGGCTATCGGTCTGGCAATCAGTCATGTAGGTTTATATGTTCCCAAATTTCATTTAGTGTAGTTTTGATACTCAAGATGTTAAGATATGTTTTGCTAGGGGAGATTGGGGCAGTTTCGGCACCTTTTTTTTAAAGGTCTGAATCTAAGAATGTAATCGACAGATTTAAAAATGTTATAGCTTCTTGTTATCCTTGAATATTGAACAATAATATATTGGTACAACATTTTATGAATACTTAGTATTGGTTACTTATTTTTGAGAATTAGTAGAAAAAGTAATTTTTGCTGAATGTGCCCCACGCCGGGGTAGCTTCGGCATTTAACGGACACATTTGTCTATCATGTTCTTACAAACAATTGGATATTAAAAATTCATTTAGAGATAGAATTAGGTGTTGTTTATGAGCCAACTAAGTATTCATTTATAGATAAAAATAATGAAAAATAAATATATTTCTTTAACCCTTAAAACGAAACACAATAATATTGCTCGTTTTTTTATGTGCGATTCAATAGTTTGGCGTTTAATATTGTAATTTCTACCGGCGGACGTTGGAGTCTTAACAACACGCAAAACATCATACATTCAACCGATGCCGAATCTTCCTCGATTTAAAATGCTGAATCTATCCCGAAAGCACTACTTACACTCTTTTCTTTTTTTTTTTTTTCTCTTTAATCTCCTACAAAGATTTGGCTTTAACTTATGTTTTTAGGAAAATAGCACAATTCTTAATGTTACTTTGTAAACTCTATTTTAAATAATGAAAATTTTCAAATTCAAAATACTTAAAAATTAGAGTCAAAATATTACAAAAACACTTGCAAAAATACTAAAACATCTGCATCTAAGTCAGTTGGTAAGCTAGAGATGACAAATTTCGTGTGAGTTATTTATTAAGCTTTTTGATACATTTACATAAATAGTTAGTCATGCACAATGGTTGCTTCATATCGAAAACGTCATTGCCGAAGCTACCCCAAAGCCGAAGCTGCCCCAGTCTCCCCTATAACTAATTAGTTTAAAGCCATTTTATGCTCAAAATAAATCTAGGTTTATTAGATCTCCGAAACTTAAAAATATTGTAGAAACTTTTTGAATATAATTGAAAACCTCTGTGTAGCACATAGATTAATATGTGTCTAAACTGAAAAGTGAGGTTATGAGCTAATTATTCAAATGTGGATAAAAACTTAACATTAATTTTTATTTGGATCAAAAGTATATTATTACCTTTAATTGTGTATCATTACTTTTTCCATAGTGCAGATATTAGAAATTTTATAGCGTTTCAAAAATGACAAAAAGTACTTCGGACTACCCTTTAGCTTTTGTAAGAGCTGTTAAGATGAAGAAAAATCTATAGAAATCTTTCAAAATGGCAAAATGCGAGGCTTCTATAAGAGGTATTTCTCGTTAGACAACTTTTTTATGATCCGGACTTTCTCAAAGATATGACTATTAAGGTAAGGTTTGTCAAGAGTGCGGGTTGTTTTCAACATGACTCAAGGAAAATTCTAGTTCAAACTTCGATTACTTTCTGCAGAATTTGTCGACGTATATGTGAATAGTGTCTGCGAAGTAAATCCCCAGCAAAAAACGATGAAGTTCTTCAAGAAAAAGAACTTTTTCACAACTTCAAAAGTGGAACAAAGTGAATATTTTAAACTTTTTTGGAAATAATTATTAAGAACTTCCAAAAAAGTGAAAATAAATGGATTTTTAGCGGAAAAAAATGGTAATAACTTGTAACAAAATTCAAATTTTAAAAATTTGAATGCATTTTTATTATTATTTAATAGGGCAAATATAGAATATTTATTAAAAATTGTTATAAACATAGTTTTAAGAGAAGTGCTTCAAAAGCAGTGAACAGGAAGTATAAAAGAATAACATCTTACCAATGCCAACCATGGGTTAAAAAAAGAACTTCTGCAGCTCTTTTTCACCACTAAGTACTTCCTTCCAATGACAACACAATGTTAAAATCATGACTTTTTCAGTTCTTTTTTTGCTGGGTCGTCTCTGTCTTATTATCATTAGAGTTCAAACCTCAGAATAGAGCGAAACAAATGTTAGATATTAAACATCACCTTTAACCTACAATATTGTTTTATGTAAGATAATCGGAGTCAAGTCACAAAAATTATTTTATTTATTTTTTTATTTTTTTGCACACACAGATTCGCCAACTTAATAAAAATAAAAAAAAAACCTTTTAGGTATTAACTCGGTACATTTTTAACTTTGAAGTTCTCGTATTTCTTTATTAATAAAGATATAGCCACGAAACTTTAGATCGCCGTGATTAAGGTGCCTATACATTATAATAACTGAAAAAAATAAATTTTATTAACTTGGTCTATATGTAAAATGGCTTTAAAGTAAATACCTATGGGAGTCAATAACCCCCATATAATTTTTGTATTTTGAACTTTTCTTTGCACTATTTATTATTGAAAATCTAATTTTTATTGTCCTTTGAATCATATAAAGTTAAAATTTAACTAATTTTTTGCTTAAACTAGTGAATAAGCATGTCCATGATAGTCAAAATTGCTATATTATAAGAAATGGCTGCGTTGGGATTTAAAGGAAAACTAGCTTCAGAAGTAAGTTTTTTTTTTTTTTAAATTTCTAGTTTATTTAGGAACTTCAGAAGGAGTAATAAAGGATAATATGTGACGAGTTAAAAACTTTTCGAGTAATCACTGTTTTAAGCCAGCATTTATGAATATGACAATGATAGCGCACTTTTTCGCCCTTTTTACATCCTCTACCGCTTTGCCTTTGGTTTTTATGAATTCCTTTCATTTTTTGAATATCATGTAATAATATGTACCACTTCTACTCCAAAATATCACGAAGTGCTCATGATATTGAAATTTTGTTTATATTATTTGTGCTAAGGAACTTAAACTTTCGATATTGTAGCTCCAAACTTGATAGGACGCTGTGCCAACACTAAAAACATTCCTTAGTTGAAAAAAAAAGTTATTTTCAGACGTGACCTATTTTCGGTGAGGTTATTATATGGATCCTGTGCTTAATTGTGGATGAAGTCAGTGCTAATATTCTTTAGGACTGTAAGAATGTTATAGTCTGTCTTGACGGATTTTCTCGAAGAGTTTATATGGAACGTGTGTTTTATTATATATTAAGATTTGTTGTAAAGTATAAAATTACATTTTATACTTTTACAATATTTTGTTTACAAAAAACGTAATGTCTACCAATACTAATTTATGCACTTTATGATGATTGTCGTAAATGGGCTATATATGGGAGCTATAGATTTTTGAGATGCCAACCTAATAAAAAATTTAATAGGTTCGTTTTTACGTTTATAAAAATTATTTTGTAAAATTAAATAAGGTTTCTAACGTCCATAAAAGTTTTATATGTACTAAATTATGAAATACTAAAGAAATATATGAGTATCAAAATCCCATTATTGGAGAAAAATTGTATGGGGACATGGTTATAATAGATTTCCATTATCAACTAATTTTAACAGAGATCATGTCTACATCCTATAAAGCCAAAATTTATCCAATTATCTCAATAATTGCGATTTGTAGCTTCATTAAAAGTTTAATATGGACTGCCAGACAGACGGACGGACATCGCTTTAATGCACAAACATGTTTTTCTGCACGTATTTACCGATTTACTTTAAGATTTGTGATCAATTAAATGGTCGTAATAAAAAATAAAAAAGTATAAAATTATTTTATTTTTTAATAAAATCAACGAAAATCACACTATGGTACCCGGATACCACGGGTATTGACTAACGTTAATTTTTTTGAGTATGTACAGTAGGGTTAATGTAACAAGAACAATTTTATTACTTATGCATAAAAATGACATTATTATTTAAGTATAATTCTATAAAAAATAATATGTATATAAATGGCGGTCTTTTAAGGGTTAAGATTTTAAAATGTGTATCAAATATTAACTCAAAATATTGTAAAAAGTGTATTAAAACTTAAAAAAAAAGAATCATAGAACCATGTAAATATGTATATTAGGGTGGCCCCAAAATGGCTTCATTATAAGATACCGTTTCTCAAAATTTTCGTCCTGACATTGAAGTCATATACTGTAGCTATAATATATTCTTCGATGTAGAGCCTTTGTATCTAAATTTCATTAAATTTACCCCAAAAATATCACGTCTCAATATATGATTTTAAAGTTCTATTAATATCAAAATCGGTCAAAAATTAATACAGTTGATAAAAGAAGTTATCACGCCCTTATAAGCATTTTAAAATTTCCAATATGTAAAGGATTTCGCCGAAAAACATCATTTCAATGATGTAGTGAAAAAACAACGAAATAAATTAAGTTTAAGTGAAATACTCAAAAAATGTATTCTACTTAGGGTATTTGTTTATAATTTTACCAGATAAGTAAGACACAGAGAGCGATTAGCAAATTACTCTCTGTAACAAATAGTTTATTTCGTTGTTGGTTAATAGAAGTATGTGTAGTGTTATATATCATTTAAAAGCTTATAAAAATACTCGCAATTTGATGATAAAGTCATATAAATCTTTCTCATATAAAACAGTTAAGCAGCAAAAAACAAAATTGAATGAACATCAAACATTTTTCTTAGTGTATTTTTTTAAGTTGCGTAGTGAGGGGTTGCTTCAACAAGTGCTAAAATGATGAGAGAGCAGCATCCGAACGAATTAGTTTATAGTATACGTGTGAAGCAACGCTGCGTAAGCAGAATTTGTAGTATAACATCACGAGTCAGGAAATTTGCAAATTGCGTATAAAAACAATTTTATATGAATTTTTTTGTTGTCAAAAATTCGAATAAAATTCAAAGAAGTTCAAAAAAGGAAATTTTTTATTTTAATCAAGCTTACGAAAGTATAATATCACAATGAAAATTTTGGAAACAGTATTTTAGAATGAAGTAAATTTTTATTTCAGCTGAGAACATCGACATCTTTTTTCTCTTCATACAAACTGGGCCACCCTAATGTATATAGTTTAATTTCAAATTTATTAAATACACATTATTTTTCTTATTTCCTAAATTTGTAATACAAATCCTATCGATTCTGCTGTATTACACACATACAAAATAAACTATTTTTTCAATTGACAACCAATTTAAATACAAAAAACAGAAACTAATTAAATAAATCATTTTGATGACAGTAGCACTTTCAATAATAAATTTCCAAAATACATACCCACAAATGTATATAAACAACATAACAAATTATTTTTAATCTAAATACTGCATTATTACTATTTTTCTATTTGCGCCTAAATTTAGCAAAATAAACCAAAACCGCGAATAAAAAAAATAATAATAATAAAATGCTTTGTCACATCACGTGCGCTAAAACAAAATTATTTATAAAAAAAAAAAAAAAAAAAAAAATAGAAAAAAAAAATGAATAGAGTAAAATTATTATTAAGACGACTGTGCTTATCAGTAGGCCAAACATTAAACCCAACCAAAACAAGAACAATAACAGAAAAGACATGACAAAAATATATTGCATACTACTAGCAATAATTCAAAGGTAAATTTTGTTTTTACCTTAAATTCTTATGTATATGAAAAATATATGTATAATGGTAATATGGGAACACACTTACGAGTAACTCGTGCAAATCACGCATAAAAAGAGTGTCCATTATAAAAAAAAGTTAGTTGTTGTTATTTGCGAAAAGACGGACAAAGTTATGTGACGTCTTTATATTTGGTATATAGGGAGATAATTATGATTATGAATCTACAACTATATATTTTTAATTATGTTAAGCAGTCCTAAGTGAATAAGCATATAAACGAAATATATTTTATTTCGAGAGAAACAGAGATAGGGAAAGAGAAAGTAAAACTTTGAAATACTTACTTGTGGATTACTATGAATATCAACATCCAATGGTGAGGCGAATTGGCACACCGGTGTCTTACGTTTGAGTATAACTGAAAGAAAAGAAAAATAATTATTTTATTAATTATTAACGACAAATTAGATTGCTTTATAAATAAAAATATAGTGTTGCCAAATTAAACAAAAAATTTATATTTCTATTCTAATAAAAAACCAAGGGTCTCTTAAAAAAGTTACCTATATAATACAATGTTTACATATTTTTATTAAACTCCTTCTAAATTTATTATAAATCCGCTTATCTACACATTTAACTCATCTACATATATTTTACAATTCACTATTATTCAAACTCTAATTCTTATCTTGAGAAAAATGTTTAGCTATTCTTTAAAGAAAAAATCTATATAAAAGAATTTTAGGTTCCAAGTTATTTAGTTACAAATAAATATAACTAAAAATTTCATGTATTTATAAATTTTTAATTAGAACTTTATACGATTAGAATTTTCGCCTAGTAACAAATATTTTTTCCAAGATAATAGATTAATTTTTTTTATATTCTATATTATTCCTGCCATCTGTTATATGAGTGTCAATCAATAATTAATAATTAAACTTATTATTTTCAAATAAACACGTATAAAAAATGTCACGTTAATTTGATAATTCTGAAATCTAAAAGTCAGTCATAAAGTCTAGTAAAAAAAAAAAAAAAAAGATTTACACGTTTTTTGCAAAATGTTTTTTAATATAGTGGAAAAAAATTAAATGAAAATAACGGAGAAGATAAATTCTAATCTTTTAAAATTATTACCTCTAACATTAAAAGCTAAAAAAATCTTATTTATTTATTTTTAAATTTATTATTGTTTAAATAAAGAAGAGTATCTAAATAAAAAATATCAGTTTAGAGCACGTGAAATTTTACTTAAGGTTTAAAGTCCTTAACATAAAATTATGACAGTATTTAAAATATTTCAACATACTAATGAAATGTGATAAACAAAAAAAATTCTGTCAAATTATCTTTAGATTATTCAAATCATATTCTAGGATTTCAAGGTCGCTTTAAAAAATGTATTATTTGGTCTCTATTTTTGTTTTTTCGTGACATATTAATTTTTTTTAAGTGGCGTAGATTTTCCAAAAATTTTGAAAACTCAGATTATAATGGTACCAAAGCCCGGTAAAGATTTGACTATACCGTCTTCTTATAAACATATTAGCCAACTTTCTTCTTTGTCGAAGCTTCTCGAGAAAGTATTCCAAAAAAAAAAAAATTATGCCGTTCTTGAACGAAAGAAATATCGTACCGGTTCACCAGTTTGGTTTCCGTGAAAAACACGGAACTATCGAACAGGTGAATCGTCAAATTTTTTTTTTTTTAGATGTCGCACAAGCATTTGACAAAGTATGGCACAAAGGTCTAATATATAAAATTAAATGTTTACTACCACCATGCACCCACAAATTGCTGGAGTCTTATCTATCTGACCGTCTATTCAGATTAAGGTATAATGAGTTTGTGACAGAAGAATTTGAAACAAAAGCAGGTGTTCCACAGGGAAGTGTTCTTGGACCAATCCTCTATTTAATTTACACTTTCGACTTGCCTATATGCGATGAATTGACTATTTCCACATTTGCTGATGATACAGCAATACTTAGTTCCCATAAAAAACCCACATATAGCAACAAGTCAATTAGATATTTATCTGCGACGTGTGGAGACATGGTTAAAAAACTGGCATATTCGAGTAAATGAATTGAAAAGTTGCCATGTTACGTACACCCTAAGAAGAGGCGACATACATGACGTCATCATATAGAATCCAAGAGATTCCATATGAAGTTAAAAGCTTCTAGCCTTTACTGGTTAATTAACAGCCAATCAAAGTCTTGACAATAAAGTCATCCTGTATAAAACTGTATTAAAACCAATTTGGACATATGGCATCCAATTATGGTGAACCGTCAGTAGTACGAGTATTGATCTTAAACAGAAGGACCAATCAAATATTCTTAAGACCATGACGGGTGCACCATGGTACATAAGAAATGAGAATTTCCATAAAGACTTAGAGGTGCCGTTAGTTAAAGACGAGTTCAGGAAATTCAGAGAAAATACATCCTTAAACTACAGAGTCTTCCTAACCCACTAGCAAAACTTATTGCTGAAGTACAAAAGTACTCAAGGCTTCGTAGAGCCGACCTACCACCCCGCTAATGTGAGGCTCATTTAACCATTTAGGCTTTCGCTGGAGGGAAACTAGCTTTAGTTTTAGTTTTAAAATTTAATTACTTATTGTGAGGCCTATAAAAGACAGATTTAATAAATAAATGAAAAGTTTAAAAAAAGTGGCGTAGAAAATTTTGGTAAAAATTTTGTTTTTAAAAGAACTTTAAATATTATAATTATAAAATCTTTTGTTAGATATAAAAGGAATCCCCTAATTTCAAAAAAATAAAAATTAAACCGTAAAATGATTTTTCTTCGAATTTACACTAAAGTTACACAATTATTCATCGCTTTGTAGGTTAGGTTTAAAGGGTGGCTCGCCTTAGCGAGTGTAAACGGAGGCCATAAGGCCCATTTTGATACCCTAGAAAGAGAAATGATATTTAGAATATACTTCTCCACCTAATATCAACGATATACTATTCGATTGGATCTTATTGAAATCAGACCGTACTTCTAACAAACTTAATCAGGTATGTTAGTGGCGTGTCGTTAAGACAGTCCAGATCGTTACAGAGTTGTCGACCGAGAAAATCTCAGTCTACGTTCTTGTAGTGCTGGACATTCACATAACAGATGCTGTACGGAATCTTCTTCCTCTTCATAAAGGCAACTTCTGCAATAGCTGTTCCCCGGGTAGACCATATGCTCCGACATACGTCCAATCATACAGTGCTCTGTGATTATGCCTACGAGAAGCCTTATCGAAATTCTATCAAAGGATAATAATGCCCTAGTCCTATTTCGTAACCGTTGGGGCCATAATGTCCTTGATACTCTACAAGTGGTGATTGAAGACCACTTGAGTATAATTTCGCCAATTGACCATTAATCGAGAGTATGTCATCGCAAGCTGCGCTATCGTCCAAGGACTGCACATTCGAATAATGATGTTGATGTGTATAAAACAACAACAAAGTACTTGCTACATTTACGCTTTTTGAGTGACCATCAACTTACGTTCCGTTTACATTTACATTTACTTTTACGGAAGAGTAATGAAGCCTTTGGGTTCAACAGTTCCAAGTAGATGCCGCATCCGGCACTTTAGTTTGTTTTTTTACCTGTCGGTAAATATATCAGTGGTATCCTCTAGGAGTTGAAGACCGTTGTCATAATGTGTTCTATTCAGTATTTCTACTTGAAATCCCGGTCGAAAGTTGGTTTAGGTGTGATATAGTCAACATCTTTATCCCTATTGACTACACTTAGAATTTTAGCAAGCCCTTATTAATTATAATTATTATTTTAGGGTTAACGGTAGTAAATTTAAATGGGCTTTTTAACGGTAACGGTAGCCAACGTTAAGAAATAAGAATGATCTTCATAAAGATATCTTTCAAAAAAGTATAAAATCTTTACATGTTCTTTTTTAATCTTTTTATTTGGAAGAGAAAAGTAATGATGCTTTTTTGGTCAAAAATACTAAATTTTAAATACAGAACTGTTTTATTTGGACTCGGAAAACAAGTTGTTTAATTAAAGGAATTATTTTTAGACACAAATAACACAATTAATTTAAAAAAAAAATAGCTCACGTAAGCATGTAAAGAAGTGAGTGAGAGCTTTAAGAATATAACCTTTGAAATCAGTTTGGTAGAGTCCGACCGAAACCGAACCTAATATTTGGCCAAAAAGCTGAATTTTTGGTCTCATCCGAAACCGAATATTCGTTCAAACTCTACAGTTTGGTAATTGTTTTAAAAAAGTACCCTCTTCCAAGGTTAAACTCGAATACTTATCTGCTACCATTTTGTTGAACAATATATAAAGCATAAAACACTCTTCAAACTAAATTTTTCTTTAATTAAACAAATTATCGTTTATGAAGTTGATGTTACGGCCTTTTGACTTTTGTTAATCTTGATGTCATTTTTTTATGATATGAATATGAAATTTTGTATGTAGATGTAGTTTGTCCAATATTTTTATTTTCAGTGATTACGGCCTTTTGCTTTTCAGGTAACGATATTTAATTGATGTACAGATAAAATGCTGCCATTTCACAATAAAAACAAGTTTCAAATAGGACCACATTTAGTGATACTGTCGAATGGCTGGCATGTTTAGAAGGCTTACAATCGTAAAATCATTTACAATAACTATTTTGAATAAAAAAGTTGAGCGCTAATGCTTATATCGAAAACAATAAGTAAAATATATAAAAAAAATCATCATCAAAACAAAGCAATTGAACGTGATAGAAAGTTCAAGAACAGATTTTAGATTATGATTATAAAAAATAATATATTTTATTTTTATTAATTTAAATAATTATCAAATTATTGTAAAATATTAATACTCTTTTTGTTTTCTCGTTAATCAATCATCATCCCTCGAGGATGACTAGTCGAAGGTATACAAATTTTTTTAAGTATTGTAAATAGTAATTTTTGAACTAAAGTTTAAAAAAAGTATTTTATAATTTCTTTAAAAGTGAATTTTTAATTTCATAATTGTGAACTGAGTTTTTTTTTTATCTAAGATAGTAAATTAAAATAAATCATGTGTTTAGCAGTATTATCAAGAGAATTAGTGTTTATGCTACATTGTGCAGTACACTGTAAGTTGATATTGTTTTTAATATTTTTATAAAGTATTAAAAAAATAAGAATTTTGGATTTTTCAACATATTTTTGAGCTTAAAGTACAAAGTTATAGAATGATAAATTGGTCTCAGATTTAAAAGATAATGCAAATTATTTTTTATTGTATTATTTCATTAAAAACATTTTATTATGAATAGAATTAGCTTAGACAAATTGTTAAAAATGATTTGAAGCCAAATAGATTCAAAGTTAATTTAATACATAAGACAAAATTTGATAAAAATCCTTAAATTTTAATAACAATGTGGCCCAGTTATTTTCATAATCATAAAGTTTAATCAAAATACATACAGTATTGTGCAGAACAAAAGTAACAAAATTAGGTTTTTATTTTTTACAATATTTGGTGTAGAACAATATATAATGCTCTATTCAATATAAATAATGCTGTGTTCAGATATTTCTTACTATAAAACTGCCATTAACTTAAAAAAAATCGCAATAATTTTTAAAATTTGTGGTAATTTTTACAACAGGAAATTTTGTTGCACACTTCCGTATGGAGAACATACAATATTTTTCTCGTTTTTGTGGAAAGAAACTAATTCACATCTTCTAAAGTATAAATGTATGTTAGTACCCAAATGTGTTAACAATATTATGAAATTAGTTTTGTTGTAAGTTTAATATTTCAATATTTAATTCAACATTTAGGATAATTTTCATTTTGTTGCTTATGTTCTGCACAGTACTGTATATTTTTTCTTTTCTTGTACTCTTTTTTAATATAATTATAAAATAAAAAATATAACACAGCGAAACACTGATTTTGTGATACGGAATTCCCCAAGCAATTTTATTACATATAATCATTAAGTTCTAAGTCTATAAATCACTTTTTTAAATTAGCTCTAGTTCTCAAACCGTGAAATGTAAAATTAAGGTCATTGTTCTATATATTGCGGCATATCTCGAAAACGTCTTGTCCGATTTTGTTATCTAAATATCTAAACCGCCTTCAAGTTTTATTATTGACTGATTCCATGTCAAAACGAGCAGCAATCGGATTTGACATCTCCGATTTCAATGAAATTCATTACAAGCTACCATGACCATTGGAAGTGTTTCTGAAAACATGAAATTTCAGACAAAGTTTTTTACATCAAAATTTCAAAGGTCAAAGTTGGACATACAAAAATTCAATCTATTATATCTCAAAAACCGGTATTTTTAAAATTCTTAAAAATTATATATTGTTAGTTATGGGATTTTATATCCCAATGGATATAAAATTTAAAGTTGGAGTCTTATTTAGTTTAGAAGTTATAGACTAAAATAAAATCCAATTATTAATAACTCCTAAACTATAGAAAATAAAATGTTAATTTTAGTGTCATTTTAAAAACAAAGATATTACCTTTAAAATGATATTTAGTGAGTTAATTTAGTTCGAAAGTTCAAAGATCAAAATAAGACTTACAAAAATTAAACCATTATAACTCTGAAAACGATGAAACGATTTTATTCTTCCGAAGCTATATTTACGATTTATATATTATTAAAAATATTAAAATAATGATTAAAGAAAAAAAACGTGTTGAATTATTATTAAACTGGCAACACTATTAGTTATATCATATTAATGTTCAGTAAGTTAAATAAAAATAGATAATAATGATGATAAAATAATAGTAATAATTAAAATATATTAACCTTTATAAACTGTTGTTGCTATGTTTGCTGTCAATTATTTAATAAACATTTGTAACGACTCCGACGCAAAATACAAAATATAATGCGACAGCGACAATAAATATTTAACATTTTTATTTTAACGATTTCTTTGTAAGATATAAATTTATTAAGATTAAACAACAAACACGAAAGAATATTTATATTAATAAAAATAAATAATAAAAAAATGTTTAAGTTTTTAAAAATGAACAAAAAAACAATAACAAAAACTATGCACTTAAATTGTTTACACTTGTTGTTGTTATTTAGTACTAGAGAAAAACAAAAAAAAAAAACAAAAAAAAATAAAAAAACAACTACAAACACACAATGGGAAAATAACAAAAGAAATTAACTACTCAGAGAGATGCTGTTATTGTTGTTGTAGATAATTGTTGTTTTTGTTGTATTTAGGGCATGTGTTAACATGAGTTTTATTTTGTTTGAATTTTAAATATTTTCATATTGATTTTATTTATTTTTTTATTTAATTATTTTTTTGGTTTTTGCTTTGTTCATTTATTTGTTTATTTTGCTGCGCTTAAACTCAATTCTTAAAATATTAATTTAAATGACAATTAATTCTCCGATAATTAAAATATGACAAACCGTCCGAATGTCTTGACTCGTTGACCGTTTGACGTTTTAAACACTCAGTAACCGATTATTAACACGAACAAATAAATTATATATATATATATTTATAAACGAATTGGTTTGTGCTTTCACGTAAACGTGTATGTACGTACGTACTATGAACGAACAAACGATCAACAAACTCTTCAAACTGTGATCACTCTGACGTATGAGTGTTGTATGAATCGAGTATACGCCTTAAGTGTTGTTAACAGGCTTATGAAGATAACTTGACTAATTTATTTTCCGTTCATTCTTCTTCGTTTTAATAACTATATAAATAATAAATAAGCACAATCTCTTCCACTTTTTTCCTCCCAGCATTGTCATAAAAGGGTTAGAGAGTGAAAACAAACAAACACACAGACAGACAGACTAAAAATATACACTTCATATTTGTTTGACGGCCTATTAATGGCTGGCTATTTGTACCACTATCTATGATGTAAAGATAAGTGAATAATTGTTGAAAAATAAATATTTCAAAAGAGTAATTGTGTTATTGTTGTGAAATTATTTGAAGGCTGGGAAAATATGAAAAGCACTACTTGTATTACAGAAATCATCTTGATCACATTGCCTTATCAGTCTTCGAATAACAACTATTACTAATAAAATACTGTTGTGATAGTGATATCGAAACTTATATTGAATTAAAATCTTTAACATGATATACATATGTATTTAGTGTTCTCATATGCGTGATATTATAGATGTGATCTTTAGTAACGATATCGTGATATTTGGACTTTGAATGCCGCATACGTATTGCTTGCGTCAAGAGCACAGCTTTTAAGATATTATTAATATAAAATAAAATATGAATGAAATATTAGTTTAAGCTTAGAAAACTTGTTTTAATATAAGTTATTTCAATAGAATAATTTATATTGGTCAAGACCTTTGGTCTAGTACACAAATTGTTAGGAAGTGCTAATAAAAATGAAAGTTCATGCACTTAAAAAGAGTATTTTGGACACTTAAAACATGCATTAAGAATATTAAAATACGCACTATATACACAGCTTTTGTCTAGTACACAAATTGTTAGGAAGTGCTAACAAAAATGAAAGTTCATGCACTTAAAAAGAGTATTTTGGACACTTAAAACATGCATTAAGAATCTTAAAATACGCACTATATACACAGCTATAGAGAAAAACACTTGAAATATAACATAATGCAATTTGCAGGTATGAGTGTATAGATTATTACAAGATTTTTAGAATTTTTCAGGGACCATAACGATCATGATCCATATAATAAAAATCACAAATTAATTATTATTTTTTGGTTAAAAAATAACGATTATTTTTTATTTTCATGACTCATAACGATAAAGAAAGTGGCATAATTGTAAAAATGGTACGCTTAGAAATAATACTATTACCACAATCTAGTGAGAAATAATGGGAATTAATACATACACCCAATATATTACTTGAACATCATAACGCTTCAAAAGATTATACTTTTCCGCAGAGCAAACAGATGTTTGCTGAAAATTTAGCAAATATTTTTAGCTATATTAAATTTGTATGAAAAATTATCTCTAATTTCTCTTTAAAATGGTTATATTTTCATATTTTTCATAATTTTTAAAATACAACATTTAATGGAAATGGATCCAATTGACGCCACCGATGTTGATGTAGTCAAAACAACAACAACAATAACAACAAAATACTTGCTACATTTGCGTTTTTTAAGTAACTTTCAACTTACGTTCCGTTTACATTTTTACATTTACGGTAGAGTAACGAGGCCTTAAGAGCTTCTTTTAACTAAAAATTACACGACTTTAACTATTTCCGTTCTCTTTTAACAAACCTTAATGACGATGTACCATTTAAACCTTTGCTAAAATCTCATGGTTTTTTAAGACTTATTAAAATTAAATTTGTAGCAATAGACTTTATACTACACTAAAGAAAAACTTTTCATTTCAGGCATTACAATAACAAAGCTAGAAATAACTTGATCAATTGTTAGACATCTGACAATCGTGTAAACATATAACGTTGCCATTGGCAGATAATTGTCTGACAATTTTTATTGTCAGCTGTGCGACGCTGCACATTAAACAGCAAATTTTATCCGTCTGACGACGGATCTGGTAACTTTTGCCATACAACAACCTGCCAACAGTGTAAACTGACAATTTTTGTTGGCAGATAAATTTATTGTCTGACAATTGACTGGCAATGAAATTGTAAGGTTTTCATACGATCGTCTAAACTGGCAATTTACCTGTTGCTAACAATTTTTCATTGTCAGTACATTGGCATTACATTGTCAGATCTGCCAACATTGTTAGATCTGACAACCGTGTATACATAGCTTATTACCATATTACCATCTTACCGACATCATAATACCATCTTACCGACAAATAATAAAATTTTCGCCTTAACGTATGCTTTCATATTTTCACATTTATAAATCTAAATTTTTTCCAAACTACGAACATTTGAACACGAAAAAAAAACAGTCATAGCAAGCATTGCTTTAAAAATATAAACAACAACAATTGAATAGTTATATATTTTTGTATGTATGTATATAACAAACTGACTGCATATACAATCTGACTGCATATACAAAAAACAACAAGAACAACAATGTTAATCATTATATTACTGCTGTTGCTTACTTGCCCATACAAAAAAAAAACTACAATGCTTAATATAAATATTTGTCTGTGTATTTATATTATTAATTTTTTTCCTGGTTTTTGGCCCATAACTCGTTTGTTTATGGACGAATTTGGTTGATTAAAAAAAACCGAAATTTTGTAAAAATATTTATGACCAACCTGTTCAATAGCAAAACCCGTAGCTTATATAGGAATTTAAAAAAGTCTAAAAATGCGTTTTGGCAGATATCTGGGATATAAAGGACCGATTTTATTTTTTTCAGAAAAAAAAAAAATGAAGAAAGATTTTGATTTTTTCGTACAAAAACGAAGTCGCTACCGAGAAAAGCCGACAACAAATACGATTTTTTGGGAGTATTTTGCCGATATCTCAGTTATTTATCAACCGATTTTGCTCATTTTTATTAGCGATTTTTTAAGGAATATTTCCTATAAAATGTTTTATACAACCTATGATGTATAAAACATATATATCCGATAATTGGGGCTTCCTAAAAACTGATTTCAACAGACAGACGGACAGACGGTCAGACGGACATCTATATATCGACTCCTCTATCAATAAGGATCCAGAATATATATACTTTTTGGGGTCCTAGATGAATATTGTAGAAATTACAAACGGAATGACAAACTTATATAACACCTGTGGTGAAGAGTATAACAACAACAACGATAATAGTCATTACAATGCTTAATATAAGTGTTTGTGTGTATTTATATTATTAACAGTTTTTTTTTAGTTTTGTCCCATAGCTCGGTTGTTTATGAACGAATTTGGTTGATTCAAAAACCGAAATTTTATGAAAAATCCGCAGCTTAAAATAAAAAATGCGTTTTGCTCGATATCTCAGTTATTATTGAACCGATTTAATTTTTTCAGCACAATAATTCAGAACTTTCCGAACCTTCTTTGCAAAAACGAAGTCCCTAGTATATACAGAGACTTCAGAAACTGGAAAACCAGTTCTAAAAACCGGTTTTTACGCATATCTTCGCAATGTATGAACCGATCTTGATGAATTTCAGTAGCAAAATTCTCGAAAAGATTTCCGATCATTTGATATAAATACACGGACGGACGCACACACTGACGGACGTACATGGTCCTATCGTCATCATTTCTTACAAGGATAAAGAAAATATCAAATTGTGGAAATTACAAACGGAATGACAAACTTATAAATACCCTTTACACCTGTGGTGAAGGGTATAAAAATGTGTATATAGATTTGACTATTTATTACTATATTTTTATTAACAGAGGGTGAAGTGTAAGATGAAAAGTAGCAAATAAACAAAATATAAAAAAAGGCAAAGACGTCGACTTTTACATACATGTATGTACATTAGGGTGGTCCAAAATTCTTTTTTGCAAGCTACATTTAAACGTACCTAAAATTATGAAAGGGGATGTCATTTATAACAACTTGGCCAAATTTCAACATTCTAAGATGATTGGAACAGGATGCTACACGGCCGTTTAGGTCGATGATCATAGAACAAATCTTTGGCAAATATGTTCTAAATGATGATAATTTTAGGCACGTTTAAATGTATGATACACTTTGGTTTAATTCATACAATGTTGGACCACCCTAATGTTATGTACATTATACATTATATATGTATATACACTACTATTTAATCATTTTTCTTAAAACAACATTTAATTTTTGTTTGCTTTCTGTAAATTATATCTAAACTATTTAACATGGTAACTTAAAAAAAATATTATTCTATCATTTACAGCAATACCCAGCAAAAACTTGGTAATGGCATGTAGGATGTAGTTACTTTTCAATAAAAACAGCATACCGTCTACATTACATAGAAGTAGTTTAGTGACTAATTATTTATAACCCGGTATATAATTACTTATTTATGATCAGATTTTTTTTAACTACTTTTTATTGGTTTTTTATTCAGTTTAGCAATTAAAATATTTAAAGAAGGAATAAATATGTGTAGAGACAAAATTTGCATATGAATAAATTTTTAATACAAAATAGTCTTTAAAATATTTAAGGTATTCACCTCAGAAATTTGCAACTTTGCAAGACCCTTGCTTTTTATATTCTGAAATTTCATTACTTATTAGTAACCCAAAACGCAAGTAGTTCCTTTTGTTTAAATTTATAATGACTTCAGTAATACTCTAAAATGAATCAGCGTGTTAAAATAATGGGTTATTCAGCTAATGTGTAAGTAGTGCGAAGCCATTATATTAGCTCCTTAACTCATTAACTGGCAACCAAAGTTTTTGCTGGGTAATAATCTATTTCATTTGAAATAGAGTGTTTATATGAATTTAAACAAATTAAATCAAAAGATAAGTTAAAAAAACTGATAAGAAATAAAAAAAGGCCTCTAAAGTAATAAAATAAACTGCTGTTTTGCAAAAAAGAATGAAAAATAAACTAACTACATACAACAAAATTATAAATTACAACAATAAAATAATAAATAAAAATACCAAAATTTAGCAAAAAGAAAAATCAACAAAAACTATAACAATAATATTTAAGCTGTATTCTTATAATAAATAACAAAAGTCAACATTAGAAAATTTTTGCATAAGTATACCCTGCATGCAGAAAGGTGGTATATTAAGTTGATTTATATTTTGTTAAGTAGTCAAAATTAAAGCAATTATATTTTTGAAATAAGTTTTATTTGAAAACTAGAGTTAAGAGACATTTACGAAATTGTATAAATAAGACCAAACATTTTCCAAAGTTTTTTTTTTTTATGGAGAACTCAAAGAACAATTTAGTCAAAGAAATAGACAGAAATATTTATTAAAAAAATACATAAGATATACATAGGTGGTACAGCTCACAATTGGAGTACGCCTTCTTAAAGATATTGGAAGCCTTAAAAGGTCCCCTTTTTTCATTCTAACCTGAACCAATACGGTTCGCCCTTACACGATTATAATTTTATTAAATACTAGTGTTGTCATATCACTGATTGACGCTTTTAACAAACAAACAAAAAATAAAACACTATAATAAAAATAAACGGCTATAGTATTAAATTTGTTAAAATGACATGTAAACAAAACTATCAAATCTTCAACAAGGGGGAGCAATTGATATATAAATTTTTTCTATATAATTTATTAAACAAATACTTAAACTAACCGCACTCACACACAAAATATCAATAAAGATAAAAATGGGTGCAATTCCTGGAGATTAGAAAATAGTATTTTTTTCTCGTTAAACACTTATAAAACCTGTTGTCAATAGACAATAGATTGTGTATCTACTAAAGTTGTATATTACATTAAATTTAACAAAACAAAGAAAAAAAACACAATAAAAATTTAATAACAAATATAATTAATATAAAAGCGACATAAATTATATTTACATGTTGTTTGTATTTATTTAATTATTTAAACTCAAGTATTTGATAAAAATTTACTTACATTGCATGTGCCAACATCTCCAGATGACGTTATTCAAACGAATTTTATCCTTCCAGCGCAGACGAACACCCTTGAAATGGTTCCATTTCGGGGAAGTTAATTTTTGACTGTAATATAAGTATTTTGATATTGTTAATTATAATTATTTTGAAATAAGATATAGAATTTTAATTTAAAATAGTATAGAAATAAAACAAAAATAAATTTCTTTAGCTCTCCTTATCGGTTGTATAATTATTACTAGCTATTGCTTCTAAGAATTTGATTCTTTTTTGAATATGCAAAAGACTGACACTAACAGTAAACCCTACTGCACCATATATATAGAAAGGATCTTAAGCATTTGTAGTAAAAATCTGCTTTTGTGAAGATATAATAATTTAATCTTACAATTAAAATATAAAAAAACAGTGTTATTAGTATCATTTTAGAAAGTTTTGTTCAACATAATTATTACGATTTGCACTGAACAAAGTTCTGGCAATGCTCGTAATGTAAACGATATAGCACAAGCCCCTAAACCAGACCAATTTTCCAACCTAACCTCACCTAATTAAAAATATCTTGTTATTTCCTTTCGTTTTTCATGTTAATTATTTTCTTATAATTATTTTATAATGGAAAATATAAATTTTATTGCTTTTATAATGCATTTGCAAATATTGTTAATTTTTATTGATTAAAAAACACTTGTTTTACAAACTGCGCGTAAAATAATTTACAATTTTGCCAGGTACGGTACCAGTCAAACCATTTGAGTGGGGAATTTTTTTAATAAACTTTGTGACAATTATGTATTGTATAAATTTACAAAATATGTTTAATTAGAAATATCTATATATCTATTTATCAATGAAAAAAAGTTTAATATACATTATGTTTCTCGTTATACGAGTATAAATGATATGTATACTTATTACATATTAAAAGCGCATCTGGAAGTTTACTTCGAGATGCATTAATTTCTTATGGTTATTTTTGAACAGTTATTTTATAAACTAAAGAAATATTCATGTTTTGCATTACTTCCATTTGCAAACCATTTTGCATCAGATCATCAGATTTTTTTTCTCTCTCCTTGTTTGAATAAATGTATAATAAGGACTGCACAAGAAAAAATTAGTGCGTACAATTCAGCTTATAAAAAGCAAACTAATGGATCAATCTTCTAGCTATTTTGTTTTCCTACACGCAAAGAAAAAATATGGTTCTAGTGACCATAAACTAAGAGCAACATGCTATGTTGTAATATATGATAACAGTTAAAAATAAATATATTTGTACGTAATTATTATTATGATTCGATTTGATAATGTTTATAACTCCTTCTTATAATATTGCTTCCGATTTAATCATGGTTTATCATTTAATAATCCCATTTTATCACATATATAAACTAATTTCATCATTTAATAATCCCATTTTATCATATATATATATACAATCCCATTTTATAACATTCATTTGTGGTACATTCATCATACTGAATATAAACAAAACTTGTCAATGTATATTTGTTCATATATAAACTAAATGAGAATTAGTATACTAACAAACTACTGAACTGATACACAAAAATATGTGTTGTATGCTTAAAAGCAAATAGTATTGGCTTAATGGTTGTAAAATTAAGTAAATATTTGTAAAATTAACTAAATGTTTGGATTTTTCATAAAATATGGTTTCATATAAAAATATTTAAATACATATTATAATTGCATTCAACCATATTAAAATTTTGATTGTGGGTAATCATTAAATTATAAAACAAGAACATAAACGTTGCTATCATGAACATGGCATTATTCCAATCAATGAAAAACAGTTATACAAACATTGAATAGTTGTAGTGGTCATGCTGGAACCTACGAATAAAATAAGCTATATATCATCAAAATTGATGTACAAATCTTGATTTTATTTACAGTTAAGTGAAAATACAGATGTATACCTACAATTAAGTAGGAATACACTGGTAGGATCTTTATATAAGTATAGACCCAACAAAATTTTTTTGAAGTAGTCCAAAGGGATGTAATATTTTCATAATTTCTTTAGAACTTATGCATTCAAATGCATAGTTAATTACTTCCTTAAACCTAAGAAATTTATCATTTGTGAACTCATGAAAACAACGTTCAATGCATACATTAAACACCAGTTTTGGGTTTTGACTTTAACTTGATTATTCTTGTAAATTTTTAAGATTATGCATTTTTTATACTAAAATTAAATAAACTTTAAAAATAAGTGCTATTTATTGGTTTATAAATATTTTGAGAATATTCTGCAGCTTAATTTATGTCGAAAATAATCTTTTGGTATATAAATGTGCATTTATTAATATGCTCACCATTTAAAAAACATAGGCAATTCATTAAAATTTCATTGGTTTTAAGCACTCATTTTAATGACTATTTCTCTAAAGTGAACCCATGCACTCCAATGACACGCCAATGTTAAAATCATGCATGTTTCACCTATAAATGAACCAGTGCAACATCACGTGAATTCATGCATTTACGACTTCTTTTGCATGTCTTTTTTTGCTGGGTAACTAATTTTACCACCTTATAAAGCGGTCATACTAGACTGTAACTCAAGAACCATTTAGATAAATGATACACCAAATGATGCAGAAATTGTCTTCAAACTAAGTCAACATTATTTTTTATTCGCTCAATTATTTTCAGAGTTAAGAAGGAAAATTTTTCTAATTTTTCATATTTTTTTTTACATTTTTTTCACCACTAATTTCCAAATAACTACAAAAATAAAGAGTGAATACAAAATGATGTTAAGATAACCCAAATATAATTTGAATAAGCATATATTGGAGTTGAATTGTTTAAATTTGACAATTCATTCTCAAGTTATACTAGTATGACTGCCAGTCATATAAACAATTTATGGTCTGTAATAAAAACTATAATTGAATATTAAAAAAATTTGCTTAAAAAAGTATTAAAAATATATAAAATTAATAAATAATTAATCTCTCTT
Organism: Protophormia terraenovae; assembly: GCA_951394005.1. Classification (NCBI taxonomy): domain Eukaryota; kingdom Metazoa; phylum Arthropoda; class Insecta; order Diptera; family Calliphoridae; genus Protophormia; species Protophormia terraenovae. The sequence goes on along the minus strand of OX596074.1, from coordinate 45,937,864 downwards.
CATAGATGTGACAAAATTAAGAGATCATTTGCCCGTGTACACTATTTTTCGGGTCGTTGTTCTAGTGCTGCTATCGGCAAAATAGTGCACACGGGCAAATTATCTCTTAATTTTGTCACATCTATATACTCTTACATGTGAAGAGAGAATAATTATTTATTAATTTTATATATTTTTAATACTTTTTTAAGCAAATTGTTGTAATATTCAATGATAGTTTTTATTACAGACTATAAATTGTTTAAAAACAAAAAATATTATTAAATTATAAGTTTAAAAATTGTTTCCGTGCAAAATCTAAGAGCACGGAAACAAGAGCATATCGAACGCGAAATTTAAGAGCGCCGTTCCCTGTTCTAGTGTTACTATTAGGATTTTTTCGTTACTTTTTAGGTCTACAGACCATCTTTATTTAACTTTTCTTTCAGAGATACAGAGCAATTTAATGAGTGAGTCGCATTCTTTTAAGAGATGTAGAGTTTTATCTTAAAATTCTGCAATTTTCTGCTATCCTTTAGTCTGTAAATCAACGTTTTATTCAGTTATCAGGGTTTCATTCGGACCATTTCACGACCATTATTTTATATGGTCAATATATGTGTTTGAATTTGAATTATGCGTTTGCAAGAATTTTGTTCAATTTTCATTTTAAGAAAAACTAATTTAGCACATAGTTACTGACAATAATAGCAAATGTAAAGATGTAAACAGTACTAGTTTTTTTTTCACTTATAATAAAAGTTACGAGTATAACTTATAAGCTTTAAAGTGTGCACGGTTTTTTTCGTGCGCAGTCCTTAGTATTTTGTATCACATTATTAACGATATTTATTTCAAGTTTTTGGTTATTCGAAACTATACAAATCTTTTGGAGCTTCCTCTAACAGACGGACATATTAATTTTGTGGGGGAGACATTTCTTTCTTCCTTCTCGTGGATTCGCGTCTGAATTTTCACACAATACTATTATACATGTATAATATTTTCGATTTTAAAATTGATTAGATTATTTTTCCCGTTATTTGTTTATCAAAATAATTTTTTAACGTCAATTTAAAGGCTTAAATTTAGAATTAGTCAATAAATAAAGGCAAATACCAAGATTTATTGCATTAAAAGACTTTAATTTCATTTAATATATTGAATATTTGTACTGCAATATACTTATCGTATTATAAATTTAAAATTAAATAAAAAAAACAGTTATCGTTTAATTATGATATAAACATATCAAATAAACCGATTTTGTAAATATTATTTTTATAAACAGCTAAATATCATTGTTAAAATGAATATGGTGAATGAATTTATTTTTTTATACCCTACCCTACACTACCATAGGTGGTTAGGGTATTATACGTTTGTGCAGTTGTTTGTAACGCATAGAAAACATCTTCGGACCCCCACTTTAAATTATACCAAAACAAAATACAGGTCGCAACAAAATAAAGATATCTTGGAAGAAAGTAGGAATCACAGTGTCAAATTTTATGAGGTTCGGTCCATAATTTATAATAGCTCTCATATAAACCCAATTTCGGGAATCACTCTAAAGTGCATAAATTCATATAAATGTTAATATTAACGTAATATTCTGTACTTTTATATTATATTTTACAATTAGTAAAAGTATCGATCCACAATTGGCCACAGGTCTAATATATGACCCCTCCCCGAATATTAATGCACATACATGATGGTCGGGCTTTAACTACAACTAATTAATTTTCTTATTAAAACATTAATACAACAACAAGATAACCTTTAATTACCAAACAATCACAATATTTCATCATAATAGCAGATCATCATAAAAATAATAGGTTATACGTCCAAGTTCATTAAAATACAATTAAATTTTTCTGCTAACAAACTATGATTTTGTATTTTTAAGGTAAAATACATAAATTTTATTAAAAAGTTTACTGCCTGTTTCTCTAAATGCTGTTGTTGTTTTCAATACTTTTAGTCGAACGAAACGTTCGTTCGCATTTAAAGAAACAGACATATACTTTCTTGATACTGTTAAATTTATCTACAGACGAAAGAAATTTAATGCTTCGTTTAATGAAATGGCACAATAACAAACGTCAGGTCTTATCTCCGCAACAAAAGTCTATGACAATGAATGTTCGTGATGAAAGTGCAAACACGCTAAATTCTTTAAATGTGGTATAAATAGATAGAGAAGGTTGATGTGATACTATGTTGTATCACATATGCACTTAGAGACCAAAAGCGGTCCATTGTGAGTCCCTTCAAAGACGGTAGTTACAGAGATTGAGAAAAAGGATAATAAGTAGAAGAAGAAGTAAAAGTTACTAGAGGTAAAACCCGTAGCGCCCACTGAGCTAACCAATTCCATAACGAAGCCTATGACGTCCTCAAGTTTCCTAGTCCGAACAAAAATCCGAATTGCCAGCATCCCATTTAGACCTCATCTTCTCTATCATGCAGTGTCCCGTTATGATACCTACCATGGTCTTTAAACTTTCCCTACTTAAACTCAGAAGAGTACTTGTGTCTGCCCTATCGACCGCCGTCCATATCGCCCACGATACCTTACAGTCCAGTCTACTCCCCCAATCCTGATTGGTTCTAGCCAAGATACACTCATTGATCTTCCTAAAGAAGAAACCCAGTGGGGGTTTCACGTAAGATTCACTTTGCCAGATATGCTGCAATGTCCTGGTACCCAGCAGTCTCACTACATAGTGTTCCAATAGTTCCCGCAGTGCCTTCCTGCAGGTGTCCACTAGCCCGGATTTTAAGAAATGTTTATCCAAGGCCTTTAAAGCTGCCTGGATATCTACTGTGGTATATATGTATATAAGAATAATATATATTACGTTTATACGTTCCTTATTTGTAAAAAAAATAACTTGCAAATAATTAACCCACTGCTTATACGGCAAATTGCATAAAAATTATATTATCTTATTTGTCGTGCCGGAAGTTAAAAATAAGTGTTTCAGTTCTCAACTCTAGCATAGAGTTTCTACGCGGGAAATATTTTTTTAACAAATCCCGGGAAATTTTTATTCGAAATTTTCGGGAATTAAAACTTTATTTTTACGGTTTAAATTGACTTTAAGAACTTAAAATTACAACTCTGTAAATTGATTAATTTTTGGAATTTCCAAAGTACTTATTGAAGTGAAAGATTATAGTGATGCACTTCAAATTACAAAAAAATACCAAAGCTTAGCTTTAACTTTAAATTGCAATAGCAGAAACAGGACGACTAGTTTAAATTGTTTATATTGTATCATTCCCTGTTCAGCAAACAAAACCAACACTTGTAGCAAGTGAGAAACCGGAGCTTTAACCTGGGATAGAGATTAATTATATTGTTTTATTTCCGGGTATCCAAAAAATATTTAAATTACAGGTCCTTTTTATTTAGAGTACAAAATAAAAATGTTTGGTATTTTTTATTAGAGAAATTATTCTACGAATATCGTTTTAATATCCAAAATTAAGAATCAACAATTACGTGATAAATGATTCCAAGATTTTGTATCCCAATACGTATCGTTGGTTTACGCGATTTTTCATTTGGTTTAATAGGAATAATTTATAAAAAAATAGCTCTAGAAAACTAATTGAAATAAAGGTGGAACCGAGCGGAATTTTTGATGATCAATTTCTTATAAGCAAAGGTCTTAGAATTTTAATTTATTATAATAGCAATCTTTTTTAGCTTCTTTGAATTTTTTTTATAAAAGCCTTTTAATATGTAGCCCTATGAATTTTTTTATAAAAGCCTTTTAATATGTAGCCCTATAATACACAAAAATATGTTTATAGTCAATATTAATATCAAGGGCTTATATTCAAATCGGGCCTCATGCAGATTTACAAAAATTTTTTTGCGTCAGACTCTTCAGTTTTCTATTTTTTACATATGGTGTTAATTTTGGAGTCAAAAATTAATTCCAACACTATGTTTTTCACTTTTTATTTTTGGGCTATATACAAACAGTATATGTGCAAGTTTTTGTTTGATTTTGAACTTTTCTTAAACATTTTGAATTAGAATCTTAATATATCTCATAAAAATTTTGTTATCTCAATGCAGTCTGGAGAAAATAGCCATCGAACTTAGATTTTTATCCTTTTTTAGATGCTTATAGATCATACGCGGGTATGATTTTATGAAGCTAAGTGGGAGAACTATACCATAGATTTGAAGACAGGAATGAAAAAAATTTAATAAAATTGGTGATTATAAGCAAAATATCTTAGATACCAAAAGCAGTTTCTTAAAAAAATTATAATGAAATAAAAAGTGCAATAAACATCGTCTTTAAAGGTTTTAATAATTTTTGAGTTGTTGATATGCAATTTAATTAACGTTTTTTTTGCATGCAATTTTTTTTTTTTTTTTTCAAAATTTAATTTATAATTTTAATTTTGAACACATTTTCGTCCTTTTAGTAAACATTTCTATAATGGAGTTAAAAGATTTATTTTTCAGTGTGAGGTTTAGTAGACGTAATATTAATAACTCGTAGAAGAACGGACTGCGAAATGTTGAAAAATTAGGTAAATAAACAGTTTTTGTGTTCTCCTAAACAATGGTGCTTTGCATGAGACCCGTTTTGAATATAAGCCCTCGATATGTAATATTTGATTTTACCTCCTTTTGTTTCAATTATAATGTTTTAATAAAATACCCGCGAATTCTCGGAAATAACCAACTTTGTTTATTATTTCCCGGGAAATAAGAAACCCTACAGTAAAAAAAAATTGATTTGAGTTTTGGGCAAAAAAAACTATGCCTTCAGACCTATGTATGTGCAATGTTTTATTACAAATTATGACAAATATCTTTCTAATTTAAAGAAATTATAAACTTAAAGAAAATTTTGAAAATAAATTACTTTTAGTCTTAATTTCTTGAGATAATAAAACCGAGTATTTGACGCCAAAAAGCTGACCGACGAAAATTTTCCAAATAAATAAAACAGGTTTGATCTCTCCAGTTAATAGTCTTCCAATAATTATATGTATAAATTAAAATCGAATTTGCTTCTACACAATATTTTAGAAGGGTGGTGATGAAAAGATACAAAGTATTGTATTTAGCTTTTTCATTTCTGATGAAAACAAATATTGAAAGAGAAAATCTTTTAAAACTACAGTTTGCATGTAAATGTGCATTCCACAAAAACAATTTATTTCACGTACATTTTTATTAGTGTCCACTTAAAAACGTATGATAATTTTAAGTTGACTATCAATAAACTTAACTTGGCTCAAATAATAAATTTATATTTTTAAAAAATATTTGTATTTTTCGTAGAAATTTTAATAAAAAAAATACATACGTTATTATATCGATATGTAAATCATAAGTACTGAGTCGTGTAAATAGTTTTAGAATCTATTCGTTTTATTTTTTCTTTAAAATATTAAAGTATTTAATTTAATAATAATGGATCAGTGTGTTTGTAAATTTGTATATTTCAAATAGTTAATATCTGGGCTAACAAGAATAAATGTCAATCTCAATGTTGTTAATATAGAGTTATAAACAACAAATTGTTTATTTTTTTTATTTTTCTCAAACATAAATATGTAAATTACAATTCATTAAAAAGCTTTTCTAGAACAAAAACTTATACATATATCTTAAGTTTTAATTTCTTAAGATAAGCAATTATTCTGGAAAATGGCATATAAGTATCATAACATACTCATTCCTATACTATGTACGTACAAGTAATATTCATTATACGAAATATTGCTGATTTAGGCATAAATAACAACAAAGAAATTAAATCATAACAAAATATCCAAAAACAAAATTGCTTATTAAAAAAAAGCAACCAGAAACATAAAACTTAAATAAAATAAATCACGCTATTAACATGTGGTCTAAAGCGAATAGTTGTTACAACAATATTCAATTAAAATCAATCAAATAACATAAGGAAAGCAACAACAATTATAAAGATATTTTAAATATTTAATAACAACTTACCTATAAGCTAAATTCATGCATTTGAAGAGTTTAGTTAGAGATGTTTCAATTTCCAAATGGTTTGTAATCAAACCATGCGATTCACTATTACCATATTTATCTTGTTGAGCCACCTTGCGTGGCACATATAATTGTACCTCCATGCATGTATTAGGCTCATCGTCCGCTTTTGATAGACTGGGATCTTCGGGATCTAACATTTTAATTTCACTATCATCGAGATCATCTTGAGCTTCTTCAGCCTCAAATGTTGAGACCATAAATTGACCAGAATGTATTGATTCCCTTTCTGCTTTGCCAGAATTTGATGTCAACGAAGAGTTGGAATCATTTGAAAAATTATTAGGTGCTGTAAGCGTAAAACCGCCCGAAGAAGGGCTGGTGGAAGAGGAAGCTACCACCGCAGAAGCCGCCGTATTATTATTTGCATTATTCATGCCCATTATATTGGTGGCAGGTGAACGTGTATAGTTATTAAATTTATTAGACATATTTAACATCATGCTCGTTCGTTATTTTCTCAAATGCTCAATATTATTTGAAAGCTACCGGTTTGTAAATTGTATTCTACAATACACGACCATACACGGTTGTAGCAGACACGCGCATAAAACACACAATAAAATTAAAGTTAATCGGCAGTTAATTTAAAAAATTTCTTTTATTATATGAATTTATAAATCTTGGTGTGTGTACATATGTATATGGGCTACATTAATTATCAAGACTTTATGATCATTATCACCATTGTCACAAATATTTTCATTGTAACTACCACTGTTATAAGACATTTAAATGTGATAAGAAATGTAATAAACTATTCACACTGTTATTACTATAATTATTATTATTTTTATTATAGTTTTTGTTGTTATTAAGATTTAAAGTCAATTTCAAATGAATTTTTTGTTCTAAAAATTTATATGGAAAAGATAAATTTTTATATTCTTTAACACTATGAGAGTTTATTGTTGTTTTGATTTGTAGTGACAGCAAAGGCGACAACGAAAAAGATGAAAAATTACTATAATTGTTTTTGGATTTTATCATTGGCGTTATTACTGTTGTGGTTGTTTTGGTTGATGTTGTTGGTGGCGATGATATCTTTTCCATTTCACAATCAGCACTAAATGTTAACGTTTTTAGCAGGCAACATTAACTTTTTTTCTTCTCCTATTGCTGCTACTTCGAATTTTTTTAATTTCTCAATTTTTTTTTTGCACTTTTTTTTGTTTTATTATTAAAAACTTTTTTATTCTCTCTCTTTGTTCTTGATTTAGTTTGTTTTTTTATTATTATTGTTTTTAATTAGCTTTTTATTAAGTTGTCTCTTTTAATTACCCTCTCTCTCTCATGTGTATGTATAATTTAATTGTTTTTGTTATTGGCCAAATACAATTTGAAATTTGTTATCAGTTCATTATTTTTATTGTTTTTTTTACGTGTCTCTGTAAGTGAGCGTGTGTGAGTTGATTTCAGAAAAGAGTCATGATGATTGTATGCTTCACCTATAAGATTGTTTTGAGAAAATGTAGAAACGTAAAGTAGCAGCACAATAACAACTATATTAATAAGTTAATTAATCAGTTATAATTTCAAAAAGTGTAAAAAACAAATATTTATTTATAATTGTTCGATTGTAACAACACTATTTCCCAAAAAAAATGTTAAAATAAACCAATCGATTTAGAATCAAAATAGCATTTTTTTTTTTTTTTTTTTGATTTGCACAGAAAAAAACAGATAAATAATTTCAAAATACAAAATTTAATTTGGACTAACATTTGATTAGAAATATTTTTCAAACTATACGTACTATAAAAACAAGGAAGAAAGATATAGTCGATCAAGCCAGACCATATGATACCCTACACCATTGTCTATGTGTACGAAAATTCGGGAAGGGGACTATTGTGGACCGATACTTGTATTAAGTGTGAATTAAAATATACTAATACAGAATATTTCATCGATACTAACATTCACAAGTATTTATGCACTTTTGGAAGTGACTCAGAAAGTGATTTTGAGTCGAACGGTATACTTAAAGGTGGGGATCAGAAGATGTTTTCTCTGCGTTACAATTTCTGCACAAACACATAATACTCCAACCCTAACCACCTATGGTGGTGTAGGGTATAATAATAACAAGTAAGAAATTATGAAAATTCCCGTATTGCCGTCGAGACACGTTTTCTCCCGAAGAAAATAAATTCCGCAATACGAATTCGATTATTGCCACAATAATATTTTTCATCCAGGAAAAATTGAGAAAAACTTCAAAGGACATAAAGTTTCATTGTAGTAAGTATGGCCCATAATAAATTATTTCATAAAATGTCTTCACCAAAAAGCATTAATAAGTCCTCTAGTTGTAAAAAATGTTTAAATAATTTTTTACACAACAAGCTGCAATTTACAAAATTTTTGATAGCTATTTCGCGAAAAAAAAAAACTTGTTGGCCAAAATGTGCCAAACTTGTGGGGTCTTAGATAAATATTTCGATATGTTACAAAAGGAATTACAAACTAAATCTACATTTCATAGTTTCTGATAGTGGGTATACAAATTTCTTGTGAAAAATTGAAATTTTGTTAGCGAATGCGCCAAATATACTTGCGTTATTAATTGAATTAAATAAAAAATTGCTAAAATTTTATTTGATTGTATGAAACACTGTATATACATTTATGTATATGTACAGTGGCTGTCATAAATAAGTTAAGAAAGTAGTATCTTGAACTCAATTGGTTTTAGTTCAAGTTGTTGTATTTCGAAGATATTATAAATATATGATGTCTTGTTAATAAAATAAAAAGTAAAAGATTCAGTGAATATGATACATGTCAAAAAATTAATAGCCACAGTGACCGCCTGTATTTTGATATATTAGTGTCAAACTTGTTGGCATTGTGAATACATATTTTCTGCACATTTCTGTAGAAAATTTATGAAGCTTAATAATAATTAAATGTTTCAATTCGGTCATATTACGGCGACTCTTTTCGTTTATTTTAATTTTAACCATGTCCATGAAATTTCTATTGGTGATAGATCTGGACTTTGACTAGATCACTCTAAAATGTTAATTATTTTATCAGCCGTATATTTTGAAACAATGTTACTCTAATTAATAGGTGAATTTTCCTGCTGTAGGATAAAATCCACAAAAATTAAACAATAACTTTTGGAACTATTTTACCTTTTAAGAGATTAAGGTAAATCTGAAAATTTATTTTACCTTTGTGTACCACCATTTCATTTAACTCTATAAGCAGAAATGCGTTTCCAAACCATTAAACCTTTTTTTCCGGACTTTAGTTTTGGTTTTGTACACTTGAAGGATAAATTTTCATTTCAGCCTATATAATATTTCATGCGAATTATAAATTATTCAGTGCAATTTGTTTCCCAAAATTTTCAGGTCTTAATTCATAATCTGCAATAGAACATCATCCATTTTTGGAAATTTATTTTAATTTTGAACGCAATGTTCCGTACAGCTTGGCCATGTTTTCGGACTTAATAAATTGTGAAATGTGGATGGAGACGATGGTTTTTGGTCGTCCGGAATAAGATTTGATAAAATTATTGGAGCAGAGAGCATAGGATTTTAAAGCTAAAATGTTATCTATTCTATTTGTTGTGATTCTTAGGTGTTTACGATAGTTATTGCGGTCAACGCGTTCATTGTGTTTGTAACATTAAACCACCTTGAATATAAAACTGTTCGTTTTATTAAAGATTTTTACTATATTTCTATAGATTTCAACTTTTTTCGTGAAGAATGATAACTACTCTTCATTACCTAACATTTAATCGTGTACTACTTATATGCTTTAGGTCAAAATTATGGTTGAATTAAAATTTTCTGATTTTAACAAATTTTCTAATTTAATCGATAAAAAAGTTTAAAAATAACCGCTATTGTGCTAATATATTTTTGCAATCATAAACATCACTTATTTTTAACAAAAATAAAAAAAAAATTAAGCCAAAGGTTGCTTGTTTACTTATTTTTTTAATCGTACGAAACGATTTTTTTACTTTCGCTAGAAAAAAAATATCAAATGACAGAAATTTCTCATCAATATAAAAGAAAACAAATTGATTTTATCAAAAACATGTAAATTAAAAAAAAATCGATCGTTACATTTTCCGTTTTATAAAGCAAAACATAAATTAGTTTGTTTACTTATTAATGACTGCCACTGTATATTGACAATTTTACAAAATGTAAATAAACTGTTAGTGTTTACATTAGTGTTTACATTAGGTTACAAGCTCAAATGAAAATTTACTTAATTTAAAGAAACCGTTTCTCAAAATCAAAACAAAAAAAAAATAAATAAATTTTTATTGAATATTTTTCATAAAAATATTTGACGAAATAAGATAAAAAATACAATACGATCGCCTCGCAGTTGTACCGAAACAGTTTTATTATTATTATTTTTCAATTAGAAAATGTTCAAATTTAATTACAATTTTTCGAAACATACTTTAAATTTTTCTGTATTAGAATGTATATTTTGAAAAAAATTCGAATAAATTATACTTAAAAAATATATATGTATAGTTTGATCAAATATTTATATTTTTAAAATTAAAACACGTAAATTTTTTATGAATAAATACAAAATTTCAAATATACATATTTGGATATAATCCAAAATTTTAGTTATGCCTTTAAATGTGACTCTAGAAGATATTTTAAGATACCAATTTTTCGTATTGTTCCTTTGAAAATTCTTTTTTTTTCATATTGATTTGAAATGATAATTCCAGCACAAAAATTTTCAGTAATGCTATACAAATTAAATAAATTTTTATTTGAGCTGGGAAAATCTATACCATTTTATTTGGGCCTCTATAATGTACATACACATGTATGTATTGTGTATAGTTTCCTAGTTGGCCAAAATGATTATAGACGGTATTGTCGTCAACGTTTTCTGCAGGAAATTGTGTATTTTGTCGTTTATAAAACTTTATTCAAGACAAACAAGTAATAATTGCATGCATATTGTCGTGCTTCTGGTCCAATTGACGACTGGACCGACAATATCCTGTATTTGTAATATTTGAACTTTATTGAGGACAAAATATACAATAATTTCATGCATTTGTCTTGTTTCAATTGTCAAACAATTATTTATTTCTGCAAAATATTAATTTTGTTAAAAAAAAATAATATAACTCTAATTGTTAAAAGCGTGTTAAATAAAAATGAAAATAAAATTAATATTTTTATTGCATGAATTATGCATTCATACAACGGTAATCTTTTGTGCGGATTTTTGGTTCCTGGTATCATTTGTGCATACAGCTTCGAAGACGTTAGAGGGCTCTGGATATTAACGATTATCAATTTTTTTTTTTTTTTTGGCAATATGTGGTAGCACCAAGATGGCGAAAGATGCCACTATGAACATTCTGCAAAATCAACATAACCCAGTCCACTGCTTGTATTCAGCATAATCAATGTAGCAGAGACATTGGACCTTCCATATCCTTCCGTCCATGCAAAATGCGTGAAAATTTAAACAACATTATATTCCTTTCATGGTGGCTTCATGGGTCAATCCAATAAAAATAAACTTTCAAAAATTTCCCACACACAGCTTTGTTTTATTCTATATAATATACTCTTGTTACCATGGTCATCTAAAAATGTTACCAACATATTTTTTGTTTTATATTTGAAAAAGTCGTCGACGATTTGTATGGGCTGTCGTCGATAGGGCGTCAAGAATTTACTATGTGTCTTGTACGCGTCGTCGATGTTCTCTTGAAGACATGGCCAACTGGGTTATGTAAAATTAACACACGTATTAATAGTTTTATTTAATTTACTCTCCCACTAATTTTTTGTTTTTATTTATACCTATCTTGAAATGTGTAAAATATCTTATGGATAAATAAAAATACATATGTAAATTAAACTACTTTAACATTGATTTAAAAAAAAAAAAAGTATATCTCTTTATATTAAAATTTTAGGCTAAATTATAAATGATTAAATAAATGGCGAAATTTATCAGGTTTTAAATACAAAGATTTAATATAAAAACTTAACACATAAAAAAATTAATAAAGTAAAATAAACAGTAAGAAGAAAAACAAGATAATAATAAAAATCAGCTGTCTTTTCACATACAATAAAAAAATTAATAAATAAAAAGAGGGGCAATGGCATAAAGGTAAAACATAGAATAAAATAAAAAAAGAAGTACAATTACGATAAATTGCAGACATATCGTTTTATTCGTTTCCCCATATAGTTGGTGTTTCACACTTTTTATTTTAAACATAATACAATACACACAAAGTGGGCTCGTCGACTGTTGGTATATATACATATATATTTGTTTTACATACACATCAAGTCGTAAACATTTTTTCCACGATTGTTTTTGTTTTGCTCATTATTATTTAGACACACGTTTAATTAGTTTGTTGTTTTGTTCATACGATTATATTTGTTTTCGCATTTAAAAAAGACAAACGACTAACAAATGTGACTTTCATTATTATTGTTTTATTTAGCTACACACTCTTTAACATCATCATGCTCATCGCCAACAGCACCAACAACAAAATCGAGTAATTAAAATTTATTGAAAATTGTAGAAAAAATATAGATTATTAATTGATAACAAAAGCACAAATGTTGAATTTCTTAAATTCCAAAGTACAAAATAGTTTTTAAATTTAATCCTTTTCTAATAAAGTAGTGGAGAAGGCTATTACACTTATATTTTCAAAATATATTTAGCTATTTATCCTATGATTCTTTTGTTAAAAACTTTTATCATTCATTATTGTACAAATATACTATTAATGCTTATAATAGAGGGCAATCAAAATCTATAAAACGTAACAATTTACTGACGTCGACACAATAATTGTTGTTGATGGTGGTGGTAGATAGTTGAGTACCCACAAGTTGGGTTATAATATTATTATAATATTTTATAATTATTATTACTTTTTATATTACTTTTGTTTGTGTATTTTTAAAACACAATGATTAATCTTGACACTTGGCTGTTTGTTGCTGGCCTTTGACCATTCTTCTTTATTTCAAATTTAACACTTTGTTTTTATTTCTTTTTTTACTCTCCACTTTTATAATTTGCTTCTTTTTTTACCTTTTTTGTTCACGTAATTGTTAATATTTATTATTTGTGTCTTGTACGCCGATTACGTTTATTCATTTCGATTGTTTATATGAATTTAATGAAAATTTTACTCGTTAATATTTTTTCTTTATTATTTTATCAGCGCAAGTAGTAAAATAATTTGTAAAATGTAAAAAAGGAAAACATCGAGAATTCTACAAATGCGATGTTTTATGTGTCTCATATAGAGACCTGCGCCGATCAATTTTAACGGCAGCGGCGGCTGTAGTAAAAATTTTCGTCGACGGCTCATAATCGGCTATTAGACGGCTGAAAATAAACATAAGAACAGCGTTCCATAACGGCATTTAAAGTGCTATTCTAGCACTAATTTTTCAGCTACTGCACTTTTTTGTGAACAAATAATGCTAATGTTTTTTACCACTTTTTTCCAAATAATTTTTTTTTTTTGCATTAAAAGTGCATTTCTAGTATTTTCTATTAGTTTTTGCATTTATTGTAATTTCCACAATTTTCGTCGGAGAGCAAAAGTTTTTATTTATAGATCCTTATAAGAAATAATGTCGATAATATACTGTATTAAAAAGCCGAAACCGAAAACCCTTTAACCGGTTTTTGCTTTTTTTTTTTTTTTTTCTTTTTTAGATATCGTTTTTACTAAATGATATCATTTATAATTCTAAAATGATATTGGTTGCTTTCTAAAAGGTACACTCGAAAATGATATCATAATTTTTGAAAATAACGATATTAGTAATGATATCATTAAATTTAAGCTGCGCGATAATTTAGCAATATATTGCAGAATATATATACATATATGTTGAGATTGGATCAATATATAATATTCTAATTATTTTATCAAAAATTAATAAAATAACCGTAATAAACTAAAGTTCATCCAGCTCCAAATCATTTTACATGTAATACGAAACTTTTGTAATCCGAAGACAATTCCCCCTTTAAATCCGGAATGATATTGGAATCTTTATCTTATACTCGTTAATTTTTTGTAATTAAACTAAATTTAGCTGTAAAAATTCAATTTCCATAACATAAATTCTTCAAATACAAAAATATTTTCAATTTAATTTTATTTTCCTAAAAATGTTTGAAGTTTTTTCTAAGGAAAAAATAATTTCGATATTGTATATAATTTTAAAATTATGATATCATAAATGATACTGTATCGTTTTTTGGTCTTTTTTAAAAATTGAAATCCCCAAAAATGTGAGAGAATATGCGATCACACGGTGAGCGTTTTCTTAGAAAATATTGAGCGGATAAACAATTGAAGTTAAGATATTTAAAGATAATTTTCGTCTGCATCTTTTTGATGATTCATTTATATAAATCGTACCAATGGTTCTTGAGTTATGGTGAATTATACTCGTACAATTGCCTTATTAGTAGGGGGCGGATTTTAATTCAAATGCTTGTTTTTTCTGGAGCATTTAAAAACTATCTTATGTTGTTATCTATCCGAATCAGTCATTTTACTAAAAAATAGCATCGATTTGATATGCATATTTTTGCATATTTACTCGAATATGCATATTTTTCTTAATAATGAAAAAATTCATGAAACAACATGAAGTCGAATGAAACCATATTTTCAAACTTAATGAAAATTTTCATTTTATATGAAAATGAAGCTTCAAAAGAATGAATTCTATTTACATAGAATTAATTCACGTAAAAATTTAATTCAGCTTATAAACATTTGATTTAGCACTCTTTAAAATCATTCATCAGAAAATAATTCTTAAGCTTAACTTTATATTGAATTAATTCCTTCGAGAATGAAAATTCAATTTGAATAATTAAATTTTTCTTCAATTCAATTCTTTTACTGAATGAGGGAAAAATGTGTAGAATTAATTCCCTATAAAATAAAATACAATTCAATGATATATTTTTTCTTTCATTCCTCTCTACTACAAATTGAATGACAAAATTTTTCTTTAATTATATTTATGTACATACATATATATATATATTTTAAAAATAAGAATTACAATAGTCGTGGTATTTTTGTTAATAATGAGAAAGGAAATTCTAATTGGAATTTAATTTTTTTTAGCGTTGCGGCAAATCTGAGAAGCAGCATTTTTCGCTGCATTTGCCAAAATTTGACGCTGTAGTCGTTTCGTACATCAGTGCAGCAGAGAAGCAAGCCGAGGCAAAATTAGTGGGCGGCGGCGGCGCATAATAGAATAAGTTGTTACTTTGAGTCTACATTAGACAAATTTTTATCAAGACAAACGTCAAAATCAGTGCGAATCCATACAAGGTAGCCTCAGTTAAACAGCTGATTATTATTTTTGGTTATTACAGCTGTCAAACTGCATATACAAAAAACATTAATGAATTCGCCATATTGTTATTTTTGCACAACTGTTGCCACCTTCCATAAATTCAAGTTCATTTTGACGTTTGTCTTGATAAAAATTTGTCTAATGTAGACTCAAAGTTAAAAACGATAACAGATGAAGCCACTGCATTAACTACTTTTTGCATTGAATTTAAATGAAAACTTAAAAATGTTCGCGGCTGATTTGAAGCCGTTGTGAGCCGACCAAATCGGTGGCGGCTGATAAAGTAGACAATCAATCGGCGGCAGCGCGCCGTCGACTTTGAGACGGCCGGCTTGTATCTTTGCAATGCAGCGCATCCGTCAGTTGTAGCACATCTCATAGCCATGGGGAGCAAATTCTTGCCGCTGAAATTTACTTTAAGTCTACATTAGACAAATTTTTATCAAGACAAACGTCAAAATGAACTCGAATTTATGGAAGGTGGCAACAATTGTGCAAAAACAACAATATGGCGAATTTATTAATGTTTTTTATGTATGCAGTTTGAAAGCTGTAACAACCAAAAATAATAATCAGCTGTTGAACTGAGGCTACCTTGTATAGATTCGCACCGATTTTGACGTTTGTCTTGATAAAAATTTGTCTAATGTAGACTCAAAGTTATGAGACGGCAGCTCTGCTAAAAATGGAATAATGAATTTACTAAAAGTTTGACCAATATCGGCGGCTGTAAAAATATCAGAATTTTAAATTACAAGAATATTATGAATTTACTAAAGGTTTTACATTGAATTTACTAAAAGTTTGACCAAAATCGGCGGCCGAAATTTTTACGGCGTCTGGTGCAGATCTATGTTCTTACGTACCGTCTATACTAGCTTTTTTCTTGTTCGCACAAGAACAAATCGTTGGCAGAGCAACACACACATTTTTTTAATTTTGTTTTCAGTGGGCAGAACATTTGTCGAACAAATCATAATTTTTTGTTTGCCGTCAGTGTCACTTCGATACTTTTACATGCAGCGCCTCTTCTTCCGCATACAAAATTACGTTTGATGGCAGACATGGTTGCTCGAACAATTGTGCGAACAACGGTGTGCGAACAAGAACAAAACATGAACAACTTGGGTCCACACTATCCAAATGCATGTGCGAAAAATATTTTGTTCAATGTGCGAGCATGAAAACGCCTCGTGTGGACCGCAAATTATATGACAGCCAAGTTAGCATTGTAAAGTATAAGGTTACCAGATTACGAGTCGAAACGAGTCGTTTTCTCAAAAACACAAATTGATTTGTTTTTTTCATATCCCTACAAAAAATTTCCAACATACAGTATTGATTATGTATAGCTTACAAGTATTCGAAATTACTTCGAAATATACACACAGCCTAGCTTACTTTACACAGGGTATGGCCGCCTTAAAATGACACACAAGTCGATATACTTGGTTTGCTATAATGTATGTAGATTTCAGATCTTTTTTAGCACACTTGTGCGTTGTAAAGTATCTATTCCTACTTTCTTATTGACATACAGTAAGTTTAATTGTATCTATTGAAACTTTCTAACCGATAGACAAGTGTACTGAAAAGTATCTATAACCACTTTCAAGCATATATACGAGTATATTAAGAAGTATCTATAAAAATCAGTAGTCTTTCTTTTCAAATCGTACTGTCTTTTATAATAACGATTTTTTGTTAATTTTATGGCATCTCTAATATCTTTACAAAATTCTTTAAAAGTATACCCATCTTTTTTGTTGGCTTCTGAAATTAGAATAAAGCGAATTTTAAAATAGAACATTTATTTACATACAAATTTATTATATGACATTAAATACAAATAAATATCTGACTTTACTAACCAAAAATTGCATTAAGTAAGTTCTTGTACTCCATAAGAGACTTTTTTGAGCTAACTCCATTTAAATTATACTCTACAATGAATTCAAGATCAAATATACGGTGTAGATTTAATTTCAAACCTCCTGGGAATATTATATCGCGTATTATTGAAACCTATATAAATATAATTTTATTAAAATTATAAATAATGAAAAGTATTTATTTATACTTACATAGTTATCAGGAGCAATCTTTATTAATTCATCGGCTTTTGATATTTCTTCATTACTTTTTATTGGAAAAATTGGAGCTACGCCTAAGTTTTTCTTTGAGTATTGGGAAATTAGAGCTAGCATTTTAGCTTGATTTTCTAAAACTATATCTATATTATGTTTTATTTCTTTCTGATTTTCTGGAATAATTTTAAAATAACAAAAAAAAAAAAAAATGCATTTAACAAATTGGTTTAAATAAAAAGTTAAAACGAATTTTTTAAAATTTTAGTACCTTCTACTTTAACTAAGCGTTCGTTGATGGACAATGGTTTTGAAAAAACTGGAGTTTTACTGCTGGAGTTTATGGTACACAATGGATTTGGTATTTTATTGGTCTCCATTGCTTCAATACAAAATTCTGTATTCATGGTATATGAATTAGACATTTTTGATAAAATTGGTTTTATTAGAATGGTTAGCAAAAAGTTTCCCTATAAATGTGAAGAAAATTTAATCTATACATTATGAAGTATTGGTATAAGTATAATTTTATTGTTATACGGGAATGGGGCAAATTTATAGATGACATCTTCCAGTTCAAAGCTTTCCTCCTCCAACAAATCATCGATGTTAGTCATATATATTCCCAATAGTTTAGACTCAATCGGTGTATTATACAAATTTTCCAGCGTTCTAAGCCGATTTCCAACTATAAATATATTTCCGTCTATATCTTGTTCAATTTTTTTAGATACAATTGCAAAACCCTGTTTTATAAAACAATATTGATCTCTATTTGTTATTCTAATGCAAAAATTATTTTTGTATACAGCTAGAATTTCTCCTTTAACATTTTTCTTAAGTAGCATGTTTGTTGTTTTCTTTAAAACAGGTTGATGTGTAAAATTATTACTGATTTGCTCCAATATTTTGTTTGGTTTACGAATTACGCGTTTAATGTTTTGCATAAAGTTCTCAAATTTATACGCTGAAAAATCCTGCAAAAATCCCATATCTTTTATACATTTCGTTTCATGTAAAAGGTTATGTATATTATATGTAACATTTTTTTCGCCATATAAATCCGGAAATGTTTCAACAAAGGCAGTTAGAAGTTCATGAGCTATATGTATATTATTAGCGTAATTTGTTTTTGATAACAATATTCTATATCCACAATGAAGGAACAAAAAATGAACGTAATAGTTTTCTGTGAGTATATCTTTTAGCACAATAATCCCAGCGTACAATAGAAAAAAACGAAATTCGACCGCCTTCCATAATTTTATTTCATCCAAGCTCCTTGGTTTACGAGCGAATTCTGATGGAATATATTCACGAAGTTTTCATAAGCGATTAGATATTTCTTGTCTATCTTTTCTTTTTAAATCAAATTGCAATTTATTATTAATTAAAAGATATAATAATTTACGTACTACGCCCAAATCAATTAAGTGCATCGGGTCTAAGGGGAATTGTGTAATCATGTTGATATTTAATTCTTCAAGCTTTAAGGGATTTCGCTGATATTCCAACTTATGATGCAGCGTATAGACTCTATTTCTAAAATCATCATCTGTTATGTCTAAACCTGGGAAAATATTGTACGTAAGGGTATTTCCGACTCGTTTTCCCACTTGATCACATTTGGAGCATCCATGATATGAAGTATGACCGGTAGTGCCGCAAACAAAAGCCCGAGCTGGAGTATCGCAAATGAATGCTCTCAGCTTAAAATATAGTTTTTTTTATTTATTAATATACCATCTCTTTCCAAAACTTTCACTTCCTCCACAAAATCACACATATATTCATCTACGTTCTTTGGCTTTTGCTTTCCAAGATATACACCAATCAGAAAAACACTTGAGTTGGGTACATTAATTATGTGGCCTAAAATGGGCCACAATGAAGTCGTCGAACTCTTTAAAAGAGGCAGACCATCAATACCGATATCACAAATTAATTCTTGTTGGTCATCTATAAAACCCTCAAAACTTCTCAAATGTTTAATCAGACCTAAATGCATATACTTTCCAGGTTCCATATATTTTATTTCATTATTTATTGCTTTTCTACCAAAAAGTGTATACAAAGAAAGAGGAACATCCATGTTTTCAGACTTCAGAACTTTCATCAAGCTGTTGAAAGCATCTTGCTTAGGTCTATATTGTAAATACCACATCTTTATTTTCTCCGCAAAGCTAACGCAATTACCTTCGAAATTTAACATTACATCACTTGAGCTACTTTCCATATTTGATGGAAAGTATCCATGCTCGTGCGCAGTTTTTGTAGAAGCTCGCCTTTTGGAAAGATTAGCTTGCTTGAGTCGAGTCATCTTCATACGTTTAATTTCAAACGCCTTTAATCGTCGTAATTGCCTATTACTACATCCCCTCATATTGTAATTTTAAAAGTCTTCTTACCAAATTAATTTTTGTTCAGCAGCTCAGCTTCAACACACGTATTATATTTTTTAAAATAATTATTTATTTTTGACATAAGTATATTACATACAGAAAATTTGAATTTTATTACTCTGTTCTCATATTTTTACGTATACTAGAATGTAAGTTAAAATACAAATTAAAAAAAAAAATTAAAATCCATACAAAATTTTTATTTACATGTAAGCAGAATTGTAAGCAACACAAAGAATGCTATACAAAATCGATTACAATTCCGAGTACTCGTAAAATTTTTTGTGGGGATATTTCAAAGCCAAAAAAAAAAACATCTCGATTCAAGTTGTTTAATTATTTAACACAGTAAAAAAATACTAAATTTCCATACAGGGAAGAAATTTTTAGTACATAGAGATTTGATTTTGAACAAGTCAAAAACTAATGTGTGTGAACATAATATTAAGAAGCGCACTGTTATGTGCGTGTATGGGCCAAAAAATTTTATAAATTGTAAACATTTTTATTTGTGAGCTGGATCAGGATCAGATGAGCTGGACCATGTTTTTTGTATTTTTTCACATTTCTGATAAATGAACAATATGAAAATTTATATCGCTAGTATTTAATAACACAAATAAAATTTGAAACCAGGTCCAAGTGTGTCCGAAATTTTCTCTTTTTCTAATATTTATATATTCATAATTTATCAACTTTAAAGTTAACATGTAAAACAATGTAAAATTTTACTATTTTTAATAATTTTTTATAAATATTATTTTTATGACTTAAAATATAAAATTTTTAAATGTTTTTTTTTTTTTTTTTTTTTTTTTTTGGGGTTTTTTGCTGAAAAAAAAAAAAAAAAAAAATAATGGAGGAGATTAGTGGCGATATAAAAATATATATGAGTAATTAGCAATATTGTCATATATTAATACCATATATTTCTGGTTTTAACACTTATTCGATCGTTCCTTGATATTTTTGTTTAAAATTTCAAGAAATGATTTGAACAAAAAATGAAGGAGAAGAATAGTAAAAAAAAATTTTGGTGTCCAGGCATTTGTCGTTTTTATTGTTAAATTTATTTAACAAAAGAAGTTTTTGAATTATTTGCGTTTCGTGTTTGGTATAAAAGTATTGTGTTGGCCGTGTATTTTGTGCGACAAAATAAAATGACACTTTACTAAACATTTTCAGCCGTATTCACAAAAATTAATGTAGGTTTGATAAAGAGTTACTAACTTTTTCTTATGGAAATTTACATACAAAACGTTAGTAACTCGTTATCAAGCATACATTATTTTTTTGTGAATATGGCTGTTTAATTTGAAAATTTTTTTACAATCATATACAGTAAAAGCTCCCATAGCCGGACAGCTCCGGTAGGCGGACAATTTTTTAGGTTCCATGGTTTAGGTGGCATTTTTAGAATAAATTAATCTCCGCTAGGCGGACGCTCTCTTGTGCGGACGCCTATTTTTAAAGAAAACATCTCTCGTAGCCAAAACAAAAATCATAAACGGTAAAAGAAAAAAAAATCATAAAATTATATAATAAATTGCTTCTTATTTAATTTTTTGTCCGTGTTTGCAATCATATTTCATCTTTACTTACATTTTTTGAAGTTAAATAGTTTACTATTCGTTTTTTACTTAACTTTTTGCTGGTTTTGAGCAAAATCTAGTTTTTTAATTTAAATTTGACTTTTACACTTGTTTAAAAATTCTTCATACTAGAAAAGAGAAAATTAAAACTTGTTCCCAATTATCTATGTCCTGAAAACAGTATCGAGGATGGGTCCATGATTTGTCGTAGAACACAATGGCGAAAGATTCTTACAAATCTTGAACAACAGGCATAGAATTTATATAAAAAAAGTAATTGGGTGGTGCTTAGGATCGAGTCCAGGACACCAACATCGTTTTCTCAAGTAATATGCCAACATATGTAGATGACTTTGTTGTCAAACTTGTCCTCAACATGCTTTTTATTTTTAAAATTTCGTGAAAAATCGTTAGTAAAAATGCTGTTGAAAGAAGTCTGACCCTTATCCAGTTAAGAGATGATTTTTTTCGCGTACAAAAAATTACTAAATTTAGAAAGTAATTTTAGGAATATGGAATGAAAACGGAGAGAAGCGAACTG
This sequence comes from Protophormia terraenovae, assembly GCA_951394005.1. Lineage (NCBI taxonomy): Eukaryota > Metazoa > Arthropoda > Insecta > Diptera > Calliphoridae > Protophormia > Protophormia terraenovae. The sequence continues at coordinate 45,915,789 of OX596074.1, read as the reverse complement.
TAGCCAAAAATTCCTTAAAATAAATTTCATGAAATCATAATTTATTGCAAATAATGTCTAAATGAAAATGCAAAATTTCGTTTGCCGCAGAAGCAAGAGAAGAAAAAAGCACAGTTTTTAGTTTTTTTGCTTTAAAATTGAGCCATTAAGTAAAAATTTTCAAACGTTCCCTTAATGCAAAAATAGATAAATCATAAAGCACCTTACAAATAAAATTTTTCTTAAATGGAACAAATTATACGACATTTTCGTTTATGAAGTTAAGGTACGATCTTTTGACTTTTGTCAACATTGATGTAATTTTTGAAGACATGAACATGAACTTGAAATTGTTTTTATATATATGTAATTTGGGTCAGTACATTATAATCCATCGATCGATTGAGTTGTTCAAAAACACAAACGACTACCCTTCAGCCCACCAACGATATATACTTTTTAAATTAATTTTTCAATAAACTTTTACAAATGTGTACGTTTTTTTTCTTTACCCTAAAGCCCAAATTACAATAGCGCGTAGTCAGCAGCAGTGTGTGCTGCCATAATCAGCTGATTATTTAGAATGCACTGCTGTTGATTACATTTGGTCAGCAGCAGTTTGCAGTGCTGTTTCATTTAGCCCTGTTTCTAAATTCACTGCGCTGCATTCAGATTGAGAGCGAGACAAAGAGAGTGAGCAAATAAATGAGAGGCCAAAATACACAAGTAGAACAAAGCTAGATGGTGGTTGTAAATTGTGGCTGCCTACGCTGAATTGTAATTATAACGGCAGCAACATGTTGTGCTGATAGTGATCAGCTGATAATTTTTGCTGATACTGTTGCTGACTACGCGCTATTGTAATTTGGGCTTAACTTCGCATATTTTGTGAGCGATAGTTAAGCTATCGCACTTTTTATTGACTCTTTAGAAAGCGTTGAGGTGGCGATAGCAGATTTTCTGATGCATCTTTTTCAGATGTGTGTAGTGTCAAATATCAATTTATTGACTCCTTGGTGCTTAACAGAGTCTTTAGTATTTTACTTTGTAAGAAAAAATATAATAATATATATATTTATGTTCAGCGACTACATTACAAGTCGTCTTCACCTAACATAAAATATTTAACATTAACACTAACATCATATTAATGATAAATGTAGATCGTTCAATTTGATGTTAATGTTAATTTTTTCGATGTCCGCCCACTTTACTGCCAACTTTCCCGCCCCTCCCATATAACGTAAAATTTGAAAAAGTTGATGGTGGTTATATAGATTCGGCCGGGCCGAATATAACATTCGCGATTGTTTTTTTTTTTTGTTTTGTTTGTTCTTTAAATGCTTTATACAAATCGTTAGTTTTCGAATTTATCATTAATCAATGTTACCGACATAGAAAAAAACTAGAACTTCAACTCTTTTCATTCGCTCAGAAACAAAAAATTACTCTCTTCACACGTATAAATTTGTTCTGTAGACACTGTTGCCAGATTTGACGATTTATCTTCATTTTGACGATTTTTGAGTCTAAAAATGGCCTTGACGATTTCACGATTTTTACCCCTAATTTGACGATTTTTTCTAAAAAAAAATTCAGAACTATCTTTACAATTTTTTATATATTGTTCATTAAAAGTTAATTAGTTGGTACAAAAATATTAACAATATAAATAAAAATCTTCTTAAATTTGCTAATGTAAATGGTTCATTTATTAGGAAGGATTTATGAGAACCAATATAATATTATTTTATTACGAAATGGCGAATAAACCCTACAAATGGCCTAAATACTTAAATAGTCGAACTAAGAATCCAAAGACATTTTTGATGAATTCATTCCAAATTAAATTTTGTAGTTATTGTAGATAGGTTCACAAAGGAGCCTATGTGTTTTTTTATAACAAGGTAAGATAAATAACTTATTTTGGTTCGAAAGTCATGCAAAATTACATACAAGTAACCCTCGATTTACGCGATACTTCATTTACGAAATTTCTTTATAACGCGATTCTATTATTTACCATTTTTTGAAATACAAGTTTTTATTTAAGGCGAACTTGGTATAACGCGTATAAACAATAGTGACAAACTTTGAATTGCGAAAATTACGGTAGCGTATTGGAAAGAATTTATTAAAAAAATATATTATTTAATGAAATAATGGCTACAAAATAAAAAAATGTAAATTATAAGCGAAGTGTTGCACAATTGCTTAAATATTTTTTGTAAGATTAAAAACGGGGAAACGGCAAAATATATAACAAGATTATAAAACTTTCATAAAAGTACAATAAGAACAATCCCAAAAATATGTATATTTAAATAAGTATGCATAAGTATCTATACATATTATAAGACTTAATAGGTAATGTGTACTTGATTTTCATAATATGCCACCAATATAAAATTAATGTAATTTTTATTAATATATTTTCAATTAAAATTTTAATTTTTCATCAGAAAAAGCATAAAAACTGCTCATTAACATATAAAGTGCGTATTTTTTCATATTGACGATTTTTTGACGATTTCAAATAGTTGATTTGACGATTTTTTTCTCCAAATTTGACGATTTTTCACCAAATTTATCTGGCAACAATGTCTGTAGAAAATTTTACTAACACATACAAAGAGTTAGGTTTTTTTGACAATTGAGTTAGGTTTTTTTGTGAGCAAGTTGGAGTTCTAGTTGTTTTCTATGGTTACCGGAATGATTGAATTTTAAATAATGAATAACTGGCTCAATGTTGTTAATAAAAAGATTTCCATAAATTGACTTTTTCGAACTACCCATTAAAAAGTTTGTCAGGTGACTGACTCAATGTAACCACTAACAGGATATTCATACATTGACTTTTTCGAACTACTCACTAAAAAGTTTGTCAGGAGATTGACTCAATGTAATCACTAAAAGGATATTCATAAATTGACTTTTTCGTACTAGTTACAATATCGTCACTTTTTGGTCCTGGGGTGTCAATACACTTTCTCCTAGGACATCCCCATTTTAAAGTGGCTAGTCACGTAGCTAGTAAAGTGACTAGTTAAAAAGTTTGTCAGGTAACTGACTCAATGTAACTAGTAAAAATAACGACTTCCAAAGGGTGACTGAAGTGGAAGCAATAGCCACCTCACGCTTACAAAGGGTCAATAAATCAACATGCTCATTAAAACAACAAATAGTATGTAAGAATGCTCTGTGTCTGAGTGGTTAGCGCGTATGACTATAAAACATAAGGATCTAAGTTCGAGTCGGGGTTCCCGCCATAAATAAAAATGAATTAAAGTGATTAATATAAAATAATTATGAAAAGAAAATAAAAAGAATTATTAAATAAAATAAAAAAAGAAATAAAAAAATATTTATTTATTTATTTATTTATTCATTAACAGTAATATAATATACGCAAAAAAAATCTTTTATTTTTTTACATTCTGAAATTTTCTGAAATCTTCATTCTGAAAAATTAAAGATTGACTTTTTCGAACTACCCACTTTATAGCCACTTTTTGGTCATAGGTTGCCAATAGACTTTCTCTTAGGACATCCCCATGTTAAAGTAACTAGACACTTAGTTAGTAAAGTGACCAGTTTAAACTGTTGTAAGGTGACCGACATTATGTAACCAGTAAAAGGATTCCGTTTAATTGACTTGTTCGTACTAGTCACTATATCTACACCTTTTGGTCCTTGGGTGCCAATACACTTTCTCCTAGGACATCCCCATGTTAAATTGACTAGTAGTTAGTAAAGTGACTAGTGGTGCCCTAATGTAGTTGGTCAAGTAACTGGTTTCGGACAGTCACCATTGACTCAGTTGTAACTTTTGAAAATGATCCATCTAACCAGAAAACGTCGTTTTTTTCACCTCTTGATTTGTATGATATAATAAATTTAATATATTGTCTAATTTTTGTATCAAAATTTTATCTCTTACACCACAAATAAAACTCACAAAATAATAAAAAATAAAGATCAAAAATAATCATTATTTGTTGAGTTTTATTCTAAAACATAAACATTACGTTCCTTGATTTAAAGTCAACAAATTTCAGCATATTAAAAAAGGAAAGTGCTTTATTTAATTTAAACAATATTCAATTATAACCACTCTGACCGGATACGTAACGTACGGCATCATGGTACATCGTCAATATCTCCCTTCCTGGATTATTTCCCAACGTTACTGCCTATTTTGTAGGTCAGAGAATACAAGCCATATATGCTTTATAAGATTCATATCAAGTTACTGCGCTGACCATGGCATTATCTTCATTTTATTCCAAACAAAGGAGTTCTTCACAGGATGGGGTGGATTCTTAGCATAATTTTCCTGTGAAAATTCCTGTGTTATTGTAATTTTTTCTATGGCAAATGGAAGCACTTGGAAGTCCATGTTTAGGAAAATATTTGAACATAGACATGAAAGGTAGAATCATCCGATATCGGTTAAAGCAATCTAAACTATTAAGCCCAAATTACATTAGCGCGTAGTCAGCAACAGCATCAGCAAAAATAATCAGAATAACGTGTTACATTTAAGCGAAGGTAGCGACAATTTACAACCATCGAACTCTATCGAACCCCATTATCGGTTTTAACCATCACCGAATGCTTTAGTTTTTATTAAACATTTTTAATTTACCCAAATATGGTCATTTATGAAATTTTGTTAGGGGTATCCCTTAACTGCTAGTTTTTTCGAAAGTGGCAGTCATATACATCTCTATTGGACCTTGTTTTCGGTTTTAACGATCACCGAAAGCTTTAGGTTTTATTAGACATTTTGAAAGTTTGTTGGGGGTACCGCCTAACTCCAACTTTTCCGGAAGTGACAGTCATATATATCGATTCCTATGATTATCCTCTATCGAACCCCGTTTTCGGCTTTAACTCTTACCAAAAACTTAAGATTTTATTGAAAACTTTGAATTTACCAAAAATTTTCAATTCTAAGATTGTCTTCTATCGAACCCCTTTTCGGTTTTAACAACACTGAAAAAAGTAATTTCAATGAATGAAGTACATTAAATGAAATTCATTAATTTTTTCCAAGAATTTATTAACTTAATGTACGAATTCATTGCTTCAATGAAAATATTCAATAAAATTCAATGAAAAAAATAACGCTATTATGAACATTACATTGAAACCATTCATTAAATTTATTTCTTAATACAATAAGTAAATCAGTTATTTGATTTAATGTATTAGTTCATTGAATTAATTTATTCAATGTACTAATACATTGATTTAATTAAGAAGAAGCATTACACAATGAACAAAAGCATTGAATCAATGAAATATTTCATTAAATTATATTAAAATAAATGCTTTCTAATGGGAAATAAAGTAAAACGAAAACAAATACAACTCAGTTTTCTTTTATCTCTTAACAAGAAATGACGCGTTTTAAATAAAAGACAAAAAATAAAAAAATCTGTGTTGTGTTAAAAACGAAAATAATTAAAAAGTAAATAAGTTATAAATCGAATTATTAAAATACATAAATACAATTTATTCGCAAAGAAGAAGTCGAGCAGCATAATTGAATATACCAAATTAAATTAATTACCAAAAAGAAAGAATTTGGAGACTTGTCTTCCTAACACGTAAGTTTAATAATGTTTATGATTTTAAACAGTTTTTAAATATTACATTTCATTTATATATATGTAGAGCGCGAGCGCTGACAATTTTCTTTTAACACTGAAATAATACTGACAAATTCAGTCTACATTAGACAAATCTTTATCTTGATAAAATTTTGACGTTTGTCTTGATAAAAATTTCTCTAATGTAGACTCAAAGTTACATTTTTATATATTTTTGTTAAGTTTTTTATGTTAAATGCACGTGCAAAAAGTTCGTTAAAAAGTTTGTTGGAGTTACCACTTGTCGGGTTGATTTATTCAGCTAGGTGAGTGTGTGAATGGAGTGGCAGCATTGTTTTTGGTGATAGATTTTCCGTCGGCTGACAGACAATTTTGGACCGCCGCTGTCGCCGCCGTTAAACATTTTCGGCGCAGATCTCTAAACAGGAGGTGTGAATCAATGTAAAAATTTCTATGTTCTTCAGTACATTTTCCCCAATGAAACGTAAAAAGTGTGAATATTTATCTAGTGTTTTTCTTGCATTTATAATAAGGTGAAAATGTATATATAGTCGGATTTGCCCCCAAAGCAAACTAAAGCACCTAACGTGCCCAAAAGTTTTTAAAAATTTTACGAAAATGTTTATAAAATTAACGTAAGTAATTTAAATATTTTGCAAATTCGCAACCATTTTTTTCTTTGGTTAAAACTAAATTCACCATGGTGGCTTTGGTATGAAATAAAGTAGTTTTACCATATTGTTAAATGTGTGTGCAAGTGAATGTGTGTACTTGTATTTGTGTGAACAAAAAATTTTTTTAAGGGGAATAGGGAAGAAAAGGGGTAAATTCTGGTGAAATTAACTTACAGTGGGAAAATTAAATGTATTTTGTGAGTGTGTGTGCATTTCCTATGAGTGTTATGTTATTTTTGTTGTTTTAAATTGTTAGAACGTGTAGAGGTGTTTGTCATGCAACTTTTCGTAAAAAAAAGGTTTGTATAAACAAACCTAAATGTGGCTGACGCAATTCATACGTTACTATACCCGAAATTGTTAAAATAAAAAACAAGTCTATTTGACCGTATTTTATGTATAAGAGATATCCGCTCGTTTTTTGGAGAGTTGTTGGTGACAGGTTTTTTACCATTTGTTTTTATTTTTTATGTTTTGTTTTCTTTTACTGTTTTGGTAATTTTTTGCTGTTGTTATTCCCCTATAATTTATTGTATCTTGCCAACAATACACATTTGTGTTTAAAAAATAATTGTTACACTAAAATGCCAAATCACTAACATTAATTGATCGACAAGTTTTGTAAACTTTGCGTCACAACACACACACTTGCATACAAATGCTAACTTTGCCATTTCCGAAATGTATACCTACTACTAAGCATAGAGTTGCCAGGTGGTGACGACGATGATATAATTAACATATTTTTTTTTCTTAAAAAAGGGCTCTTAAAATATACATGCTTATATTATATTTTGTTTTGCAAATATTTTACACACAAAATATTCAAGTTCAATAGTAAGGGTTTTTTCTTATCTCCAAACTGTATCAGCCAGCCAGTTTTTGTTATCAATAATTTTAGAAATTGTTGTTATTCTATTATTGTTTTTATTTTTTACTTACACCCATACCTCCTACAGCAAGTACCAGCACTAAAGTTTATTTTCATGTTTAAAAACCCCCTGTTAATACTAATTAATTATAGTATTTTGAGACGCTATATTAGTTGAATGAAATTTTGTTCTAGCTATATTTTAGAATATTTTACTACCATGCTGTGGGAGGGATAGGTATAGAAACAATATTTTTTTTTTGTAATGTTTTTGTCTAGAATTTCAGTCTGCGCATTAAAATAATAATTAAGCTATTTTTGTAGATCCAGACAATAAAGCATTGGTCTGATTTAATTATATATCAGAAATATTCCATACAAAGTTCACAGAACTTTAACAACATTATACTATATATATTCAAAAGATTTTGGTTTTTATTTTTAAATTATCTCTTTCTTAATTATTATTTAAAATTATTACTGATTTTGGAATATGCTTTAAAAGCGTAGAAAAATCTTTCTATTTTGAAAAGTTTTAGAGCAACTTTCTATCTCTTTCTCTTGCCAATGATAATGAAGTGAAAAAATGTAAAAACATTTTAGGTAATAACTTTTAAGAGTATTTTCTTTTTAAAAAGCTTATCTATGAATTCCTGTATTACAAGATTAGTTGTAAAGACAAAAATTAGATGCAAAGAAATGGTTTGTCAATTCAGCAAATATTTTTCGATCAAGGGATCTGAAAATAACATCTATAAAAGACAGCTAAATAATTTAGAAGTTTTGAATAAAGTTTTAATTTTAATGTTAATTTCCGTATCTGTCTTTTATACATGCCCTTTTAAAGTAGTTATATTAACGTTGATATGAACAATGCATAACATAAATTAAAATTGTGAATAGACTGTTATTGGAAGAATACAAAAACTATATCCATCAGGTGGAATGGAAAAATAGTGTCACGTTTTTGTTGTTTTCAAAAACGTGGATTTATTTTCATTAAATAAACCGAGGGTTCTTTTACTTATATTTTACAAGACGCCAGTACAATTTGCTTTTAAATCCAAATACATACACAGTTCTTTATTTACGGCTAGTACTAGAGATATTATGCCTCTGTTGTAGTACTCTATTACAGTACTATTCAGATTAATAGCTTTTAGTTTGAAATTGTCAGGATAATAATAAAAATAAATTCTCTATACGTTAACACTTTCCTGTAAATTCTAACTAAAACCTGTAAATCTGACTAGTAATTTTCTACCATGATATACAATTCTATATTCTAGTTATATCATGTCTTCCACAAAAAAATATTTTATAATTCGAAATCATTCAAAAATATATTTTTTTAAATATGTATTTTTTTTCTTTTGCAGAGCCATCATGGCTTCCCCAACTTCGGAAAGCGTCTATTCAGGACAAGACTCCTTACAATCACAAAGTATATTATTACCAACAACAACATCAATTTTAAATTTTATTGACCCCATCAACGGACATCATCAGCAACAACAACATGAACAATACAACAATGGAGTCGCTAGCATTACCGCAGGACTTGTATTGGGACGGGAAAATGGAACCCATTTCACCTCCCACCAACGAGCTATTTTCCATATGTGAAGATCTTAGTGGAAATTGGCTCGAAGGTGGAGATAATTTTGCAAACGGTATTATTTTCTGTTGTTATATATATATATGGTTTTTATTTTGTTGAATACAATTAATTGATTTTAATATTTATCCGTATAGATTTACCAACAAATTGTCATGAAGAACTTGAATTAAAACACGATGATATGGATTTAACAAAACAATTATTATTAGGGGAAGAACTTGTTGTAGAGTTGTACAATTTAAAAGAAGGTAAGTTTAGCTAACAACATTTAATAAAACTATAATTAAATTTCTAAAGAAATAGGGTTTACGAATTTGATTAAATTATTTTTGATGTGTTCACTAAGAATTTTTTAATTAATGTTGTGAACTGTGAAGATATTCAGTAATTTATCATTAAAATCTGACACACCTGTAAATGTTTTATTTTAAAGTATTGCATAGTGCTTAATTAGTAAATAATTTTTTGTATCACTATTAAATCACATACTAAACACGTTTTTTTAAATGTGTGTAATCTATTTCTTTATAGATCATTTTAAAGAACCATAATGCTCTTTTTGATGATGCTGCATTATTTCTAAATTGCGTCGTACAAAAAATTGTTTTTAATAAATTAAATTAAACAATTGTTCAATTCTTTACTACATGCATTAATTGTTCTATAAAAAATAAGATAGAAAAACAATAAATTATATTTTTTTTTTTTTTTGTTTTTGAAATATTATAGAAATATGTTAAAATAATAATTAGTTTTTTAAAACTGTTTACAAAATTTAAAACAGTTTAAATTAAGAATATTTTCTACAAGTTCAATGATTTGTTTTTTTTTTTATCAAATACCTATATTCCTTTATTTAGTTCCACATTAATTCGCTTCTAAAACTCTTTCAAAAAAAATTATGATAATTTGATAGATATCAGGGTTAAAAATGAGTTGACAATTTTTTGCTGTAGATAAGACACATTCTAAGAAACAATTTTTAGAATACTAATTTATGACTCATAGAAAAATAAAACATAATCTATTTATAAAATATATATTTTTGCCTTAAATACTCACTTCTTTTATACAAATTGTTTATAAAAAGTCCTTGATACATATTTATTTTTTCTTATATAAATATTCATTATAAGTTAAAATATTTATTTTCCTAATTTTAAAATACAAATAATTTTCTCATAAAATCAAAAATGTTTATTATATATATGCGTAAATCGGATTTAATAGTTTTCTTAATATGATTGGTGCTCATCATTCTAAGTTTTTTTTGGAAATTTTTTTTAAAACTTAAAAAAAAATAGTATTTTTGTTAAAAAAAAAACTAATTTTTGTATTCATTATGCAAAGATTTTATAAAATGTATTTCATTTAAAATATTTGTGAAATATTCCGAGAAGCTTTTTAACCAAAAAGCTTGAATATTTTCCTTGGTGGTAATAAAAAATGTAACAAATTATTTTATTTAGAATCAATAAGCTGCAATCAACTTTCATATGATGGTAATGTTAAGATTCCATGGGACATTACGAAGGCAAAATAAAAGAAATTGTTTTAGAACTGATTTAATTTTGTTTATGTCCCGTAGAAAAACAATTAGAATGACCCCTCAAATGACGCGTATTGATGAGTTGAATACAGGAAAAATAATAACTTCAATTTATGTTCAGTTCCCTATCAGTAATTGAAGATCACAGTATTAGAACATTTTGGACATAAAAAGTTTCGACTTTTCCGAAATGGGTGTCAAAAAAATCGCAATTTTGAGATTGTAATGAAAAAAAATTTATTCCTTTTATGAGTAAAATATTAAAAAGTTTAGTAGCAACTATAGTCCACATTAAAAAAGTTTTAAAAAATTGTCTAAAAAAAATCCAATAAAAATCTTCTAGAGAACCAAAATTCCATGGGGAAAGTTTTTGAAATCAATTTTTCATAACCTCAAAATTACGATTTTTTGACATCCTTTTGTAGAAAAAATGGGACATCCAATCGTTGGTAGTGAAGACTATTTTTTTTTTTTAAATTTTTCCTGTATTTTACTCAATATGTATTTTTGAGACTTTCCTACATCAGAATCCAAAAAAAAAAAATATTTCTCGTAACACTCTATTGTGCAGATATTGTATGAATTTAAGTCGTTTAGCTTTTTGTAATTTTTTTTGCAACTTTCAAAAGACTAAATTAGTAATTTCAAATTTGTCTCTTCTTGTCTTTGATTCTTTATAATTATGCTATTTTTTTTAATTAATACATCCATTAAAGATAATTAAGGAAAAGCTTAAACTATTAATAAGGAAATATTTGTAAAACAATTTTTTTACAGAGAACAAATACATACATATACATATAAGGACTGCGCACGAAAAAATCCTTGCATACAAATCTGGTTATAACAACTGACTGTTATATTCAATTTATAAATTTAAAAGAATAAATTATTTCTTATTAATTTTGAATAAAATATATTATCTTTTCCGAAATTCCCTCCATTAGAATTTTTGTTGTGTTTTCGTCTACTTTTTTGATGGAATAAGTGCACTTTTTCTATACTCCGACATATTTGTTTAGTGTCCTTTAAATGCTTTTTTAATAGGGCTTAATACCTTTTAATTGGGCGGAGTTCTGGACAATTTGGTGGATTATCCTTTTCTGGTACAAATACAACTCCATTTATTTGTTACCAATCCATCGCTTTGTGGCTATATTGAGAAATAGCGAAAATGCGGACACGCTATATTTTCTTAAGAAAGAAAAAAGTAATTTTCGAAGGTACTCATTCACGTATATTTCTGTGTTAATGGAGCTATTTGTTATGAATGGAGGGCTTCTTTCGACGCACGTACAAATGTCTTGCCAAATCTAAACTTTCTTGGATTTTTTTTTTTTTTTGTACACAATATTTTTCTGTCATATTCCCTCTAGCATTTGCGAATAGAATTCATGACCAGGAAGTTGCAAAAAGTCTGCCATCACGTATGTTTCATCGTCCTAATTCCGAAAAAAATCGTCAGAAGTATTTTTGCTCTCTCTTTTTTTCCTCCAAATTCCTTCTTGCTTTCCTAACAGAAACTTTTTGTACCTTGTATGTCTTCAGGGCAGATTTCTTGTTAACTATTCTGACAAATTAACTTTTTGGGAACATTTTCTCTATTTTTTTTTTTGTTTTGTCTGAGGCCCTACAGTCTGAAAAACTGACTTTGGTTTTCATTATAAATTTGAATTATGTATTGCGTGTTTTTTGTTCAAATTCCATTTTAAGAAAAACTAATTTTGCTATAATTTGAAATTTAGCATACGGCTAATGTTAATGGAAAGTTAATGGAATTATTATTTTTTCAAAAGTTATAAGCCTTATGTATTTTAAAGTTGTTTAATAATACCATGCTGTAGTGACAAATCACTCAAAAAGTAACTAGTTTTTTAATCGTATACATTCGTTAATTTGTTTTGGTCAAATGTTAAAAGCGATTTTTTTAAACATTGAAAAAATGTTTCCAATTTTTTTGGAGTTTGTCTGCAATTTATTTTAAATTTGTCTATAAAAATCAACGATACAATTATTTAAAAATATAAATTGTTGTAAACAAATTTGATGTAAAAAACATAATTCCTTAATGAGGAATTTGCAAAAATTACCCAGCAAAAAAATTAAATTCACAAATGCTATTGAAGCCGAACTAGTCCAAATTTTGGTGAAACATCAATGAATTTAACACGTAGTTGTCATAGGAGGGAAGTGATCCAAACTATTGAACAGTTATGAAAAACAGACGTTTTGGTATTAGCTTTTCATTAGTGAAGTTGCATAACATAACATTTTTCAGTTATGATCAAGATGATTTTGGTTACTGACTCCACTACTCCAATACTAAAACCTTATTACAGTATACAGAAAAGCCTTCAACTTGTCACTAGAGCTAAAAATTGGCACAATTAATGTTTAAAAAAATATTTTGCAGAAAATCCAAATTAACACTTTATTATATATATTTTATATATTTTTTATATATATATATTTTTTTTTTTTTTTTCAAGAAAGCCAAATTTTGCTTATTTAATTTATCACTAAGTAATGGAAATTTAAATTTTTATAAATTGGTTTTAAAAATTCTAAAATTTCATATTATTGTGAACAATTTTCGAAGTCGCTGCATTAAAGATTTTAATATGTATAAAAAGCTAGGTTCTTCTATTTTCTAACCCAATTTGAAAAACTAAAATTTAATGTTAAAGAGCATTAAAGAAGAATCACGTTAGAATCGAGAGAATAAAAATAATTAAAGGTGTTTAAAGACATAATTAATTAGATGCGAAAAGCTAGACGTCTAACATGTGCTGGAAACTATTAGATATTGTATTCTGGCAGAATTCATTTTAAATATTTTTTCTAATATTAAATTATTTCTTCATGTATAATATATATAAATTTCTTTCTAAAAAAAAACACCATTTTTAATTTTATTATTTGGGTTTACGAAGAAAGTCGAGTGGATAAACTGCAATTTTTTTCAATATTATTTGGGATTAATTGATAAAATAATTATTTTATATCAACCAAGTGCTTTAATTTTATTTTTTTATTTATTACTAACTTAATTAATTGGCGAGATTTATTTAAATTTTTATTTCTTCCTGTTAAATAATAAAATTCAGTATTTATTTAAAAATTGCATAAGTCAACATTGGAAAGATAACAAACCTCAACATATTAATGATAACAGCTTGAACAAAAATTTAAAACGCATTAATTTTAAAAATAAATAAGCACTTATTAAAATGAAGTCACGTAAAAATTAAATGTTCAGATTAATAAATATATTTTTTTACTTAAAAATAAAGCACATAGATTTGGTCATTAATAATAAAAGGAAAACCCCCATAAACAAATTTTTACTCGATCAAAGTTCGTTCTTCATATTTTTAATTTGATACTTCTCATCATTTCTAATAGCAATGTTTTTATAAAAACATTTTGAAATCTTTAAACCAATTTCATGAAATCATTAAAGAAATTTAACGGGTTTATTAGCTTTAAGATTGTCTATGAATATTTTTTACTTTTATACCAGTTTTTGTATAGCAAAATTTCACATTTCTGCATAAAACTTTAGTAGATAAATAACATATAAAAAGTTGGTTTCGCTAAAACTCATTGGAGGAGACTATGGTAGAAGGTGGTAAGTTAATAAAAATTTAACTAAAAGAATAATTATTTATTGCACAAATTAGGCCCACAGTTTATTAAAAAAATGGGCATACTTTTAGGATGTAAATATATAGAACTTTCTTGACATGTTATTGCAATTAATACAATTTAAAGAATTTTCTTGAATTATTTACAACGCATCTACATTATACTTTATAAATACTGGTTTCATTTCTTAATACAGCTCAAAAATTTAAAAACAATAATAAAAACCTAGTTCATTTACCCCGTTTGACATTTTTTTATTATAATAAAAATAACACATACTGCTCTTTGTTTTCTTTTTGTTATTTTTATATTTCCGAAAAAATCTCCAACAAAATTTGCTATTAACAGGCAGTTAAATGCAGTTTCAAATTTAAATTTTTGATAAAAAACCATTCAGCCAACCAATCAGCATCTTAAGAGAATGTTAAAGAAATTATTTGTTGTATTTATTTAAATAAAATCAATTTTCAACTGTATACTAAAATCAAGTTTGAATGAACTTTGAACGTCTGTGTAGATATACATACAAACATATGTACATAATATATGCGGTATACAAAATGAAGTATTTCTCAATAAAATTTCAAATATGAAGCAAACTATTCAATTGCTAAAAAGACAATAACATTTTTGAATTACTTTGTTTTGTCTATTTTCTTTGTTTATATTTATTTTTCTGTTTGCTGGCGTTTTCGTGTCAATCAAAACATAATTAATAATTAAATTCATGTACATAAACACTGGTAACTGTTTGCAATTGAAACTAGTTTTAGGTTTAATATGTATTTAAAGTTAGAGTGTGTGTTTTAAATATCTATTTGGGTATTTGTTAAGTTGTATGCATTGTTTTATTATCAAGGTGTTTTAAAACTAAGAACAAAATATTTTCCTAAATTCACTTCATAATTTTAATATTTTTCAAGAATATTATGAATTTAATAATCACCCCTATCGTGAATAACAAGTGGAATTTTTGTTCCCATGAAATTTTTATTCCCCTAGAAGGGAAAAATGCTATCGTGAATCTCAAGTGAATAAATTTTCCAGCTATCAGTTCTCAATGAATGAAAAAAGGAAGAAAATTAAAATAAAAATCAAAATAAAGATTTTTTTTTTAAAAATATACACGTATTTACTAATATTTTAAAGTGAAAAAAAAAAAAACAAAGCAAGATATTTAGAATTGGAGTGATAGTTTTATTGCAACTTTAGTATATTGTACTATTTAACTTTTATTTAGCAAAATAATTCGGCTAATTTTTGGAAAACCAATAAAAAATTAGTAACAAATTAAAGTGTACATTATGTTTAGAATTGGAACAATAATTTTATTTTATGTTGAGCAATATATCAGTTTGTGTCTTACTAACTGATAGTGCCCTTAAAATAACTTTAATATCCGAATTATAAGAGGATCTACTTACATTTTCTGTTCTGTTCCCCAGCAAAAATAAAGTGAACAAATTAATGGGAAAAGTGAAAAAACTCGGGGGAAAAAAATCATTCACGATTAGGGGAATTTTATTTTTAGCATGAAATTATTCACGGGGAATTTGTTCACGATTGCAAATTTAGGGAAAGGGAAAACATTTCGAGGGAAAAAGTATTCATGATAAGGGTGAATGATTTAGTAAAATGTAACCTTAAACTTTTACTTGTTGTAAGCTTTCTGAATGTGTTTTTCGTTTCGGCGGGATTTTTCAGATAATTCAAATACACGTTATCTGAGCCTATAAGCTACTTTATTTAATTGACTATTTTTCTAGTTCGAGAATTAATATGTGAAATTGTGAAGGTTGTTTACACGCATTGCGGTATATTCCGAGAAAAATTTATCCGATTACGCTGAATAAAATTTTTAAAATGGCATTCAAATCATTTGTAAACTTTTCATTCCTTTTTTTAAATCTGTCAAATAGTTTAGGAGATATAAAGAATTGGCTTTATCACAAAAAAATTAGTGAAAAATAAAATAGAGCACATTTTTATTTATAAAAAATCTAAAACAACAAAAATATAAACTTTCCAAACTAGCCGTTGAGTAAAGATAAAAATAATAATTTCAACAAAAATAAATTTATTTTATATAATTTGGCAATGAGCTTCAAAAGAATTAATTAAATCTTAGCTTAATTCTCTTAAATCTTAATTCTGAACTAATAAATACTAGTTTTTCATTCCATAATACCATTCCCAAAAACTTAATTCTACAGATTCATTCAAAGGCTTTTGTATTGTTTTTAGTTCGATAGTATTCAGAATCATTTTCGCGATAATTCGGTATATAAAACTTATACTTTGGAACATAAGAAAAGCCGGAAAAAACGTATGTTTTCCAGACTAATACAAAATATAAAAAATAATTAATACAACGCGTTGTAACATGCTACAACATTGCCGTACATGTTTGGTATAGCTCTTAGAAGGTTCTCTACTTTTTGGGATGGGGATTCTTTCTTGCGACTTTTTCATTTTCTGAACCAAATTTCATCTCTTCCTTTAGGTCCTTGTTAAGCATTTCTATTGAACCTTCCGAAGTTCTCTTTACAAGTCAGAGAAGTTAACAACTTCCGCAAACTTGTATCCAGACCCTCGTTCTGGTTGGCCAATACCGTCAGTATAGTTTCCACCGGTTTTATAGGTGGTGGAATTCACACTGTCACTATCGGCCTCTCAGACGCAAGTATCACATCAAGTTTCGCCTCTGGCCGGAGGTTGCCCCAATATTGTGGCCTTGAGAAATTCGAACGATTTCTCATTGCCACAATTGACAGTTTTGACTCCCTTTGACCAGTCCGCGTCTTTGATGGACACTTAATCCGGCCTTCCTTTCACTAAGGCGATCTCGTCGACGAGCCTATCTTCAATCGACCTCCATAGATCCGTGCTGATCCTCCCATCTGGGTCAACCCGGTCTATGAAAGCCGCCTGAATATATACTAGCTTCATCGACTCCTTCGCCTTCTTAGAGGTTGAAGGCTTGTCGTCACCAGATCTAGCTCTCTTAATGACCTCCTTTAGGGGGCCCTTAAGGGATCCAGCCGGTGTGTAACTCACTTTCTTGGCAGTCGAACCTCCTTACGGTGATCCTTAAAGGAGCTGGATGGCTTATGACCAGCCATTTCCGGCAGAAAAGGGAGCTGGCCCAAACCTTTTCCAACGCTTTTAGTTATCTCCTTATGAAGACCCTTAAGAGAGCTGGAAGTGGTGTTTCGCTTAAGTTGCCCAATGGTGTACGACTATCTCCCTGTCTGGAGATGATATGCAGCTTGCCAGTTTCAACCGATCGTTCCGAAGATGTGATCGGTTTATTTGACCCACTACTATCACCGCCATTGTTCTTGGACTCAGATGCGACCTTTGACATGGTTCCTCTACTCTCTCGAACACTTTCCGGAACGGTCTCAAACATCGCATTTAGTCTCTCAGGATAAGACATTCCCAAGATAGCAATGGTAGAGCCATAATAGGTACCTCTTGATAAGGTACTTATCCTTACCACTGAATGACGACATATCTTTCTTAGACATCTTGTTAAGATAGACTAAGGAAGCTCTGATGCCATTCTTCGCTTTATTCTTTGTTCGGCTGGCGACGACGGTCGTTGCACTAGGCTTTACCGCGTCTTGCCAAATTATTTTGAACCCGCCTATTCACTCTCTCGTGCGGATGACGCTTCGTATACTGAAAGATTTTTCACTTGATCCTGAGATTTACAAAATAATATAATTAATACTATGCATAACATAATACTAATATTAGAAAGAATTTTTGTTTTATTTTGTTGGAAAATTTTTCTGAGTTCATTAACAAATTACTGTTTAGTAGCATGTTCCAATCATCTTAGAAAGTTGAAACTTGCCCAATATATTACTAATAATACCTTCTTCCATAGTTCAAACTTAAATTTAAATAAACTTAAGAACTTACAAAAAGATAAGTAAAAACGTATCTTAAAAAAAATTGCGTCACAAAATTACCTACAGTGGTGGCCACGAATTTAAGACACGACATTTCACTTATATATTTCTGATAATTTTTACATCTTATCGAACAAATTTTAGATCCATGTTATTTTTTAAAGATCCTAGTAATGTTATGAAAAAAAATCAACAATAGTTTGTTACCTATATTTAGTTTCCAATTTTTATTTACATATTATACAGATTAATACAAGTTTAAGCCTGGTCATGAATTTAGGACATAGGCAAAATAAAAGTTAATTCACAAAAGTAAAGCTCAGCTTCATAAAACAATATTAGTATTTGGTGGGAAATCCTTTATTTTGAATCACAGCAGCGCATCTCCTGGGTAAACTTTCAACTAAGGCCATACAGCGCTCCTTTGGAATGGCATACCAAGCCTTTTGAATTTCTTCCCATAAATCAGTCAAATTTTTTGGCTTTACTGCTCGTACATGCTCCTCAACATCATTCCACAAGTTCTCAATTGGATTGAGATCCGGGGATTGAGCTGGCCATTTCAGAACTGTGATATTATTTTCCTCTAAGCAACTCTTCACTAGGCGTGAAGTGTGCTTAGGGTCATTATCATGCATAAATTTCCACATTAGAGGCATGTTGTCTTCAGCGAATGGTATCATGATGCTTGTCAGTATGTTTTTGTAAATATGCTGGTCCATTTTATTGATAATCTTCTGAATGGGACCTACACCATGCCAGGAAAATGCTGCCCACACCATGACATTTCCACCACCATGCTTAACCGTTTTAAGGGTGTACTTTGGGTGATGCTCCAGGCTTGGAGGACGCCATACGTACTGTTTTCCATCAGAACCAAAGCGACAAAACTTCGACTCGTCGCTCCAAAGTATATTTTTCCAAAATGTCATCGGCTTATTGAGATTTTCTCTTGAAAACGCTAGTCGGGATTTAATATTTTTTTTTTGACACAAGTGGTTTACGTTGTGCAATACACCCACGTAAGTTCTTCTCATTCAGACGTCTTCTTATTGTCCTGGACGATATATTAATACCAAAATCCGATGAAATCTCATTTTTAATTTTACTTGAGCTCTTGAAAGGATCTTTAGCAGCTGATTTATAAATTAAGCTATCCTCCCTGGGTGTAGTTTTTCGGGCTCTAGGGTGCTGTTTGACATTTTTGGTAGTGCCATGTTGCTTGATGTGTTCCAGTGCATTGTAAATCTTGGATCTGGAACATTTTAGTAGCTTGGAAATTTCCATTACTGTTTTTCCATCAGTATTCATTTGTTGGATTAATTTTCGCTCGGCATCCGAACTCCAAGTACCTCTGGCCATTTCTAACTAAATATTTTGATGTATTCTAACATTAAATGGAATAAAACATTCATTACTTACCTTTTAGCTTCAAAAAACACCAAAAAATCACTTAAAAACCAAATATTTCTTATATGTTTTAAATTCGTGACCAGCTTCAAAAGCACGTTTTTACGAAAATATAATAAAAACAGCAACAAAATGTATACACAAACAAAACCAAATAACGGTAATTGATCTTAACATTACAGGGTACACTGAAAAATTAACAAAATCTAATTTTATATTGCAGGGTTGTAATAATTATCACAACTTAGTTCGTTACATGTCGTGTCTTAAATTCGTGGCCACCACTGTATGTAACGTTTTCGTTGATTTTCTCCAAAATTCGCCAAAAAATTCGTTCTTTTTCATAATGCGCATAATTTGTGTTATTAAGCCTATTCATAAACGATAAAAATTTAGTAAAAATTTTGCGAAGTAACGAAAAATTAAACAGTTTTTTAGCTTTCCTGAAAAGTTATTGAAAATTACATAGGTAATTGAGTCAGCCCAGGGTCGATATGTATGTATATACCAAACACACTGTTTCGTTTATTTGCTATACAAACATATATTTTTTATTTGCCTTATTGTTATTTACAGTGTATGATTTTATTTAAACATTTTAACACTAATTTTATTGTTTATAAATTATAATTTCCAGTTCTGTTTTATTTATTTACTTTTTTTTTTTTGAAATGCTTATAAATGTAGACACAACAAACTAAACCCGTTAAATATAATTTATTTTTGATATAAAAAAAATTAAGTTAAAAAAAACTTGCACTTTCAAAAATTTAAAATTTCAGTTTTTTTCATTCTTATTTTTCTTGTTAATCGCAATTGCGAATGTATTTGAAAAATCACAAAACAAATATGTCATTGGCTTTCTTATCAACCGCAGAACCGATAAATAGGGCACCAAAAATGCACTTTTAAAGATTTGACTTTTTATTGCATATTAAAAAAACTGGTAAGGGTATTTTGAAACGAAAAAAAAAAAAAAATAATAATTTTACATATTTTTAATTAATTTAATTTCTACAGAAATGTTAATAACCTTTTTAGCAGTTTTCGCAGTTAACATTAAACTGAGTCTGGGTGTACTTATCTTAAAAACAAGTTGAAAATATATAAAAGTCATTAAACAAACATTTATTAGTATTAAGATAAA
This sequence comes from Protophormia terraenovae, assembly GCA_951394005.1. Taxonomy (NCBI): domain Eukaryota; kingdom Metazoa; phylum Arthropoda; class Insecta; order Diptera; family Calliphoridae; genus Protophormia; species Protophormia terraenovae. The sequence goes on along the minus strand of OX596074.1, from coordinate 45,895,352 downwards.
AAAATGCAAGTCTTATTTGGTTTTTAATCAAAATAGAGTTTAAAATATTTATACTCAAAATAAATATTTATATGGTATTTTAAATACCATCACTTATTTAATTTAATAGCTAAAAATAAAACATATAAAAATCTTGATTATTATTCGCTTTAATTTTTTTTTTTAACGTTTTTAAACTTGTCCTTGTTCAAAAATTTATACAGAATTCTATTAAAAAATAAATTATTTGTTTTGATTTTGATCTATATTTTAGAATGTGTATTATTTAATAAAAATATTTTTAATCATTTATTTATTTTTCTCCTTAGCAGACAATGAAAGCCAGAACGTGAGTTCATGTAAAATATATTAAATTCTATTCAAAGTTTATCAAAAATGTCTAAATATTTTGCTTTGTTCATGCATTTTATAATAAAAGTAATAATATAATACAAAAGCTTAGCTAAAACAAAATAGAAAAGACTATTGTCTAGCATTTTTTCATAGTATTAGTCTGAAATTAAAGAATCAAAAATCAAGATTAAAATAGCAAAAAAAAAAAAAAAAAAAAAAAGGAAAAATGAATACAAACATTGGCGCTTAAAGTGAGAAATCACGTTTTAAGCTTAAAACTTTTTTTGAATAATGAATGAAGTATTTTTTTTTTTTGCATAATAACAAAACAAAAACCTACAATTTATTTTCGATCTTGATTACTTCTTCTTTTTTTTATCTCTATCTCAAACTCTATTTCCTTCTATTGAAATTTAGCTTTTAAATGTTTGTTATGTGTATTTGGAAAAATAAGAACATCTTTGATTTGTTACATACTTTGTTATATTTTTTGCTTTATTTTCGATCAAGGACAAATTGAATTTTTCGATCATTGAACTCGATTTTGTACACAATTTTATTGATTTTTAAAGACTTTCTCATATCATTTTTTGTGTGTAAATGTATAAAAAAGTTATTTAGTTGTATTGTTTTACTTTCAAAAAAAATTTTATTTTTTTCATTTCGTAATTTTAAATAATTAATATTAATCAAGTTGTTTTCCTTTCCTACTGCTTATTTGTTGTTAATTTCTTAGTATATGGATCATATACAGTGACGGACAAAATAAGAAATACACATATCGTTTTATATTACAAAATTATGAAATCTAATGAAAATTAATGAAGTTTTTCATAAAAGTTTTTGAAGGATTCAAATTAAGATCGAATCCCAAATTATCGTGTTTAACATTTGAGGTTTCATCCACAGCTTAGTTGCAGATTGGTGCACTAGAAAATTGTTTCGGACATTCGTGTACTAAAGACAGCATTCAGTATCAATAGAACAAATTAACAACAAAAATTGATACCGCATTCGTATTAACTTAAATAATTAAATAACATTGTCAATTCAAAGCAAGATTACATATCGTACTATAATGTGTTTTGTATTTCAATATAACAGACACTTTATGTTAATAAACATAATAGTCCAATTCACAAGCTTTGGTGTATCGATGATTGAAAAATATTTATGACATATGTCGGCAAATATTTCCCAATTTTATTTCAATATTTTTAATTGTTGTTTATTAAATATATTTATAATTTTATTTAGTCTTTGGTTCTGCATTTTATTCTTTTTTTTTTTTTTTTTTTTCAAAAGAAAATGCTGAGAAATATGAAATTGAATTTTTGTTAAATGAAAATTTTTTTATGAAACTGATGTTACCGCGTATTCCAACTTGGTAACATTTAGACATTTGTATTGAATTCTTAATGGATATAATTTGTCTAAGGAAGACTGTAAAACCACATAAGGTTCACTAATATTGCCGTCTTAAATTGGAAAATGTAAAAGCTCCCATTTTCCCAAATATGTTGGTGATCTACAGGGCAAGTTTTTATATGCACAAAAATAATTGAAATATGCGCTTGAAAAAGCACGAAAAAATGGTATAATATGCACAGAAATATGCAAAAATAGCATGAATATGTATATAAAAACCAACGAATTTATGCATTCTTATATATTAATGTGTAGAAAATATGCACAAATATGCATTTTTTAACTTTCAATCTCAAATAAATTTCAATGTTTATAAAAATATAACTATTTTAATTTTAAGTATCATATTTGACACTTCCAAATTTTTTTTCTTTACAATATTTACAATGTACTCAAAATACTCACAAAAAAATGTTTAGATATCATTTAATTGAACTCCAAAAAATCACCAAAAAATTGTGTTTTTGTTAAGAAAAACTAACTTTTGTATCCAGTATATGCAAATTTATGCAAAGATTTAAAATATAAGTATTTTTTGTGAAATTCTTTTGAAATATGCAAATGCTTACTTTCCAAGCGAAAAGCTTGAAAAACTTGCCCTGGTGATCTATTATGTCGTCACTTTATTATAAAATTGCTGTAACAATTATATTATTTTAACCATAACTGTTATGCACATATGTGGTGCATACTTGTTATATATACATACAGTTTTTTGTATGAAATCGTCGTATACTTGATAAGGTTATCATTTTATTATTAAGACACAATCTTACTTTTTATGATTGTATTAGTAAACCCGACTTTCAACTTTTTCCTGCTTTCGTCCAATTGTTCAATCATTTTGATTTAAATGCCATTTGGATGTTTATAAACTTGTATTTTTAAGTTGACAACAATAATGTTTGTTATTGATTTTTATATTAAATAAATGGATTTAATTTAATTGTAATTATTAAGAACTTTTTGTAAAAATAATTATTAATTTTTTATTGCCTCGTTACGGTCAATAAAAATATCTGCGTTTAATCTGCATTGAGACGTTTTCATTTAAATCTATTTTTACATAAATTTTTATGTTTAAAAATTTTTAAAAATAAATTCATATATATATGATGCTATTAAAAATGTTTATTTATTATGTTGCAGGAAAAAATGTATTAGTTTTATTAGATATCACTAGTTCTAAGGATGTTATTAAAGAATCTGAAGTGGTTCTGATGTACCAGTTCTAGAACTAATGATTTTAGAACATGTTCTAAAATTTTTCCTGAGGTTATTTCTTTATCATTCTAACATACTGTTTATACAACTAATGAATTCAACTATAAAAAAATTTATTATATATATATATATATATATATATATATATATATATATATATATATAAATAAAAAGTACAACTATAAAAGTTCCTATCTTCTTAGTAACTATTATAAATGCTATTTTTTATTTAATTCTATTAATATAAAATGAAAAATAAATAGGTAATTTTTCCTTTAAGTAATGTTTACAAATTATTAATTATCAACTTAAACAGAAATGGTATTAATTGAAATTTAAATCTTATATATAAATACATATTTAATAGTCAATTTAGAAAATAAAGCTTTTTCACGCTACACTGCACGTTGGGGGTAAAATGTGTCAAAAGTGGAGATTCATGGAACTTTGAAATTTAAATTTTTGTAATAAAGTTGGGGCTCAAAATAGTGTACTAATGGCATATACAATGTTTAACCAATAGCGAATTTTTTTTTCCTTACCCGATTTAATAGATTTTTTTTACTAACTGGTCAATACAAAAACGAGAAAGATATAGTCGGTCAAGCCCGACAATTTAATACCCTACATCATTGCTTTTGTGCACCAAAAATATTCCAGGAATTATCGGAAATTGACCTAATATCAGACATATGGCAATTTATGGATCAATCCTTATGACATCATTTAATATGATTTCTGCTTATATTAAACTTATTTGTATCAAATATTACTGTAATTTAAGTGCGATTTTTGTGAGTTAAAGTGATTTTCGAAAGTATAAAAATAAATATTAACATTGATATCACCTTTTCCTGAATTATGCGCCATTATCGACACCTTTTACTCTAATGTGCACTGTGAGAAATTTCTATTAATATCTCAGATTCCATAACAATGAAAATTTTTATGAAGCTGGAGGAGATAATATTAAATATCGATTTACTACAAATCGTTATATTATATTGTTGCCATATTATGTCCATTCGGCAGTCTCTTCCGAAAATTATCCTTTAACCCCAAAAAGAGTTATATTTCGTGATTTAAATAATTTAAACAGAGACCAAAAATAACTGATCCACTTATATTTTTGCGGTTATTTAGCACCATTTATAAATTGATTTTAAATAAATGGCTGAATGAATTTGAATAGTAAAAGAAGATAAAAATCAAGATGAGCTTTTGATAAAAGTCTGCCTTAAACATTTATTTGTATGATTTAAAAAATTAATGGATTTAGCTTTTAATAGAATTGTACTATTTTATATTAAAATAAAACAACTTGGACATCATGAACGTAAATTTATATCTGTTTAATTAAAAAACATTTCTTTTATAAAAAAAAAAAATAACAAAATATATGATTGTCTCTATTCTCTACCATAAAAGAACAACAAAAAGTAGTAAAGGTTATACTTAACCATGTAAATAAAAACCTCTTTATACCAGTTATTTAGTGCGATTTATTTTTTATAACCTAAAATAAGTGGCAATTTATGTGATTTTGATAAGTGGACTTTACACTAATTTTTTATGACAAGTTTTAACGACTTTAATACATTTTTAATATAATTGAAACTTATGTAATCAAATAACAATAAATTTCAAATTGAAAGAATATTTGCACACTAAATAATTTATGGAAATACTAGCTTTTCCCGGTGCGCTTCGCTACCTCTTATTAGGCGATAGCAAATATTTACTACTCCCCCTTAACCTAGCCCTATTCGAAATTTTATAAGAAAATTACTGCAATGACTTTTTAAGACTTTCACTGTAATACTCCTTAAGATATGAGAAAATTAATATTTTCTTTGTATAGGAACTATCCTTGCTATTTCCATTTTATCAATGCAATATGATAAGCTTGATGCTCACACGAAGTTTGAGAACTTTCACTATATTAGTTCTTTAGGTATGGGAAGCACTACTCCTCCTGCTCCGATCGAAAAATAAAATATCATATGAATTGAATTTAGAGACACACAGGAAATTTTAAGAAAATCGTTTCAGTCGTTTAAAAGTTTTAAAAAAGTGGGCGTGACATCCAACCGAGTTCTTACATAACCTATAACCACCACCGGAACTTGTTTTATCTGTGTGCCAAATTTCGTGTGTCAAAAATCGGTTTAACCATTTATAATATATACAAGGATAAGGATTTTCAAGATTATTATTGGATTTTTTTTCATTTATTATTAAGATTTAAGAAAATTACAAAAATTTCCCATAGTTAATAACTAAAGTTGATCTACTCATTACTTTGTAATAATTAAAATCATTGGTAATATAACTGCATTTGAAAGATATTTATTATCCAAAATTTTTTAGCTATACCTCGTATTTTGTTTAATCTAAATTTTATGCCTCTTGTTCTTAAATAAATATTCCAAAGAAAGATTAAGCTTGAAATGGTCAAAGTTGATACATAAAATTTTAAAACGATTTGTTTTTCTTTCGTCAATTGCAATGTGATCGTATTATAATTTACGTTTAATTGAATTAATTACATTTCTCACCATATTTATACAGTGTAAAAAATATCAATCTCTCTCAAATGATTGTTTAAAATCATTTGACAAACACTCTGGCTTATGGTTTTAAAATATGTGCCAGTATCAAAAACAAAACAGTTTCAATATAAAAAATTAACACTTTGTATACAAGTTTTTTCATGATTATGGAGAGAAGACTGAAGGGCATGTAAGGTGTAGGGTGTTCATGTCAATGTATCTATACAGAACACGAGCCAAAAACCAACAAAAAGATACATATGTATATGTACATAAGCATTTAAAATTGTTATTGTTTTTTTTATTGATACCCACTTGAAAAAAAAAAAAAAATAATAAAAAATAAAAAATATGAAATCAAAAAATTAACAGCTGGTAACTGTAGCTGCAACAACTCTAAAACCCAGCCAGTGAGATAGCCAACCAGCCAGCCAGACATCCAATGAGCAAGCCATCGAGCCGCCAAGCCAATTGATGTGAGCAAATGAGATTTATCAGCCAAGATTTTAATTGAATCAAACGAATCACTTGAGTTTTTCTGATCGTCGTTGTTGTCGTTGTCGATGTGTTAAGTTGTGTTTTTGGTGTTTGTGTTTGTTGTTTTCGTTCAAAATCAAAGACAACATTCCGGCACGAGTTCAGTTTCAATCTTACGATCGTTCGTGCTGTTTGTTAATAATTTTTATTTAAAAAACACGCTTGTTATTATTTTGATTTTGAAAGTGTTATTTCCCTCAAAAGTGTATGACTTCAGCTCAGACAAATTACAATTCATAAAAATAGAAAAGAAAACAATAAAAACAAATAATAGCAAAAATAAAAAATAAATACCTTTCTGAAAAGGGTTTTCTAAATACGCATAAGCATTTTTGTGTTAGATGCTGCACGTTATCTATCACACGTTAATTAATACCTATTTGAATTTGAAAAAAATAAAATAAACAAAGAAATCGAGAGACAACCAAAACACATACATAATTGACGTTGATCGTCGGTATTTTTCCATAATATTGTGTTGTGATTATAAAATATCTACGAATAGAATCCAAATACATAAAAAACAAAATATCTTTAAGATAGAAAGATAAAAACATAAACGTAATAAATAATACAAAAACGCGTTTTGTGAAACGTTAAGAAAAAACATTTGTTAATCTTATGCATTGGCCTAAACGTTTACCAGGTGACAAATATAATTTACCGGGATTTACCCGCTAAAAATTAAATGTAATTATTCGTTGAGTATAGCGAATTTTTAACCGTTGTTTGGGAGGAGAGAAGGTTTCGTTAATTTTTTACATCCTGTAAAGATTAACGTCAAACTGAAGTTGTTTACGGATTTAACTCCATCAACTGTCAACATCCACTACCACAACGACGACGCCGACAAAGTGTTCATTATTGCCAAAGTCACCGTGAGCATGATACCTCACTGTGGATACCGTTATACTTGGAACCGCGAAATTGTGTTCAACTCGCAAAAGCTGGTTAAGCGGCGTTAAATTATTGCAGCAGCGGTAGCAGCTACACAGGTTTAAAACCAAAAAAATAATAAAAAAATCTACGCTAAAACAAAAAATATACAAACAAGAAAAAAAAAAAAAAAAAAAACAATCAAAATAAATAAAAAAATTTTGGCGTCTTTTATTCACGGTTTAAACGGTTACGGTTTCAAATTAACGGTAACGGATTTGTTTTTTGTTTTTTCTTCTAAAAAAAATAGGCAACGCGACTTATTTCTCGTTACCTTTTGGTTCCTGTTTATTGTTGCTACACAATTACAATTGTTTAAAATTTAACAAAACCATTCAAGAGACAATATTATTATTTCTTTTATTATTCTTATAATTTTTTTATTTAAATCATTATAATTTTTATTTGCAATTTTAATAGAATTTAGTTTTCTTTTCTTATCGTTAATCATTTTTTATCATTATTTTCTTGCTTTTTATTTAATAACAATAAAAAACTCTACAACAAATATAAAATTAGTCTGAGAAAAAAAGAACGTTTAAAAATTGTGTTAAACTTTGTGTGTTTGTGCCGTAATTAAATTAAATATATTTTTATATTTTATTAAAATCTCAAAAATACGGTTGGTAATTATCTCTCAAGGTCTAATTGTGCGAAATTAAGCAATAATTTAAAAAAAATTCTGTGATTATATTCAATTGTTTTTTGTTTTTTTTAATATTTTAGTTTTTAAGTTTGTTGAAAATTTTTTAAAATAATTTGTAAATATACAATTTTTATTCTTTAGTCTTACTTTTTTTCTCATAATTCTAATTTAAGCATTTTTTTCGCCTTTTTATTACTTTTATTTTAATTTTAACCTAAATATTTTCGTTCGTATCGTATCCCCACGTTTCGTTTATTTAATTTAATTAATAATTCGTATTTTTTGTTTTGTTAATTTTATTCGACAATTTTAAAAATTCGTTATTGCCGCTGCTGCAAATATGAATATGTTTATGACACCTTATGCCTATGGTTAGTATATGTCCATCTTGGATAATCATAAAAATTTCTCTCCTTTGTCCAGTTTATTACCTTATTTTTTTTTTACAGATTTTTCTTTTTATTTAAGTATAATTTTACCATATTTTATGCAAATTTTTCTTTGTTGCGATCAGATTTACATTTACATTTTTAATGATCTCGATATGCAGCTGTTGTAGTTGCTACACAAATCTGCAGTTGTTTAATTGTTAAATTTAATCTTGTTTTTATTTTTATTGTTTAAAATGATTAAAAATAAAACAAAGATTTGTTATTGCAGACTTATTTTTATTATATCTGTCTGTATGACATTGTTTTAATTTTAATCAGTCTTTTTTGCATTTAGACTAAACAAATATTTTAATATTGCAGATTTTTTTTATTTTTATTTTCTATGCTGCAATCCAGGAATTTGCATTTTAAACTTTGATAAATTTTTTTTAAAACCTTATAATATTTGTTGCCATGTGTTTAATTTTATAATGAAATATGCACTTTTTTATTAGATAATTTATTGTGAATTAGGTTTAAAGACTTCATCAGCAAATCCTTATAAGTTTTTGTTGCCAAGTGTTTAATTTTATTATGGGATATTTTTAGTGTTTGTTTAGATTTTTTTGCAAAATAAAGTGTACTTTAAAACTTTTCGAAATCAATTGACGTCATTCCTATTTTAGTTATCCTTTAAACGCGTTTTTTAAATGTTCAATGAAAAGGGCTAAATGTAACGAATTGTTACATTATTCCTCATTTTCCGTTTAACATTCTCTATTTCTTGGATTCGAAAAAAATCGATATAGGTACAAACACAAATTTTATAAACAAATTTTCAATTAAATTTCATATTAATCAGAAATCCAAAATACTTTTTATTATTAAATAAATTGCTCAAAAACGAAGTATTGTAATATCCAGAAAAAATATTTTCAAAAAAATTTCAATTAAATTATTAATCAGTATTTTAAAATGGTATCGATGTATTCTAACAAATTAAAATCAAATTTTACATAGAAAAATCTAAAATCCAATATCAATTACATAGAAAAAAGTCACCAATTAACAAATATATATGAAAATAATTCATTCAATTATAAACTTGATTAAGTTTGTACTTCTCACCAAAATGATTATATTAATTACTAAAAACTTAAAAAAATGTGAAACAGAAAAATATTCCCAATTAATAAATTAATTAAATCAATCAAGTAGATGATTGGATGAATTAAAAACGTGTATAGGAAATAAAATCATACCAAAATTTAATTTAATTTAATTTAATTTTTTCTTGAATATATTTATTAAATTTTGATGCAAAATTAAACAACTGACTTAATTGAAAAAAAGACGGTAACAAATTTTTCTGTGTACGCATAATACATCTTCAATTATTTTATTAATTAAAATTCAACCAGTTAAAAAATTGTATATTCAATTATTAAAATTGTCAGTTATTTTTATTTTATTAATTGATAAAAAAGGAAAAAATAATTGAAAGCCAATAAAATTTTTAGTAAAAAATATAAAATTTGAATTTTGATCACTTGAATTATTGATACAATTACAAAAGTAATTGGAATAATTTTACTACGCAGAAAAATCTAAAATCATATTTCAATAACGAAAAAGTCACACTCAATTATTTTATTAATTAAAAAAATTATATTTTTAATTATTCAAATCGTCACTTTTTTATTTATATTTGAAAATAATTGAAAGCCTATACACAGAAAATATGGTCAATTAAACGATTGTATCAAATAATGAACGAATTTAAAATTGTCTTATATTTCTATTTAAAAATAAAGCCATTTATCAGCATTCAATAATTTTTCTAATTGTATTAATTAATTGGTTAATCAAAAATAAATAAAAATAACCTAATCATCTGAGTAATTGAATATACAATTTCAATTAATAAAATAATTGAATATGTATCATTTGTAATTGAAATTGAATTTTAGATATTCACATACATATATGTAAATTAATTTGTAAAGATATTCCGATTTTGAGTTGTTTATTGAATTATTAAAATATTTTAAATAATTTTAAAATTCTGTTTAATAATTATTTATTATTTTTTATTTTTTTTGGAAAATATTTTCTTTATAAATTGTTTTATTTTTAGTAAAAAAATAGAAAATTTGAATTTAAGCAATTGAATAATGCTCAAGTAATTAGAATTATTTAATTCTTTATTGTTAATCTGTTTGTAAAAAATTTATTAAATCAAATCAATAAATTATATAAGAAAAAATGATGGAAAAAATTTTAATGAAATTATTCATTTGAATTTTAAAATAATTTTTAATCTTTTTATAATTATATAAATTCTACAAAACCAAAATATTCTAACTATTTAAATTAAAATTTTACATGGTAAAAATATTTTATTAATTGAAACTTAAACTCTTAAAAAATTGTATATTTAAATATTTAAATTATTACTTTTTTTATTTATATATGATTAATTTATTAATTGATACAATGAGAAAAATAAATCAAACTCAATAAATTGTTTTATTTTTAGAAAATTTGAATTTCGATTACTGAAATTATTGATACAATTAAAAAAGTAATTGGAATGGTTTTTATCTTTGATAAATCGTTTAATAGATAAAACAAATTAAAGATTTTGAAAATTAGGAAAATTAACAGAAAATAAATTGATAATAAAGTTAAAAATTCAATCCGATTGCATAATTTATATTTTTCCTATGAGTGCAGTATAATTAGTATATTTGTATATGTTCTCTTCCTTGTGTTTGGACAAAACGTTTGTTCTCTTTATTGAAGATTACACAAAAGCAATACTGTATTGTCCTAATAAGAATATATTGTGAGCTCTTTATTTAATAGATAGCGATTACGTTGTCGAATCAAATCAAAAAGCACATAAAAACTAAAACACTTTAATATTTATATTTCGAAATCTTTAACATTCCACTATATTTTCTTGAAAACAAAGTATTAATTTTAGAAATTAATTAAGCTCTCTAATTTTTAATATTTTAGAAGGTAACATTAAAATTAATAATATAAGTATCAACATGTTTTTCACAAAACCTTTTTTCTACAATATCAATTTCCTTTTTCGTCAGTCATAAAATATGTAAAGCAATTTTCTATAAAATATTAATGAATATTCCTAGAAAGTACTAACGAGATAATTCACTTGTATTCAATTCTTTATTTATTTTAATTAAATTATCAGCAATAATTTAATGTTATTTTGTTTTGTTACTTTTAGTCAATAATAAATAATATTTTTATTATATTTGTTGCCGGCCTCGTTCTAATTTTTACCTTGACTACATTTCTATAATTTGTTATTATTGCAGCTGTATTCAACAACATATTTTACATTTAATATATATAATTTTTATTTAAAAATTAATTGTTATTACATATCAATTCTCAATTTAATAAACAGGGCAACCAAAAATATGCAAAATCATATTTTTTTTTTTGTCTTAAAACGAACCAAAATGCTTATAATTTATCCGTCTCAGATCATTTTTATAACTTTTGCATCGATTTGTTACAATTTATTTTTGCATATTTAGTTCCTAACAACATATTTTTGCATATTTTGGTTTTTTTTTTCATATGTTCATAAAAAATATATATTTTTACTGTTACGTACATTTTTCAAATCCGATTCATCTTATAAATTGATAGATATTTTGTAATTTCTTAACTTTGCATGTTTTTAACAATAAAACACTTTTATTATAACATATTTTTGGTTGCCCTCTTAATAAATAACTACCATGCTACCATGCTTAGTTTTTTGTTGTTGTTTTGTTTTATACTTTAGTTTGCATTAAATATGGTGTGAAAAGACAATACAAAATAATAAATTCACTTAGAGCAATAATAACTTGAAATAGAATATGATTGAAAATTAATTTTCATCTGAACAAAACAAATATGTTTATTAAAATTAAATATTACTGTAGTCAGGGATATTGTAAAATGTTTTTAATTGTTATTCAGATAATTTTGGAACTCTAAACCAAAGAGAAACAAGAGACGAAACTAATTGTCAAAAACCTAAGTCGGTTGTCAAAAACCTAACTCATGCAACAACAAAATACATGTAATCAAATACATTTTGTTGTTGCTAAAAAGAAAATAAAAATAATTTTTTTTTTACAAAACAACAATTTTGTTTAATTGTCAATCGAGAATTTCGTCTCTATGTGTTACTCTATGCTCTAAACATTTTCATACACTACAAAAAGAAAGGTTTTCAATAGGGTATATTAAAAATTATTTTAAATTTTTTATTTAACAAAAAAGAGCTCCTTAACTGGAAGCGATATTTTGGTGTCACTGGGGGCGTAACGGTAAGGCAATATATATGTTCGAAAGCAATAAATTTTACTATATTGTTAATATTCCAATTTTAAAACTTTTCCGAAACACTCAAGAAAGGAAACCATTTTCTTACAATTCTGGGTTTTAACTCTTTACATTTTTGAAGCTGGTACTGCTTCCATGTAATTTTATTGCTTCTCAAGAGTGACACTTTTAGTTTGGAAATAGCTTTTTCTAAATTTGAACTTCAAAAAGTCTTTCGTACTTTTCATGAAGAAAAATAAATAAAAATTAAATACCCCAAAAAATAATATTGAAATTTCCAAAATTTTCCCGAGAAATTCCGCGATTTTCAAGTAGAAGCAAGATGATATATGCAAATAAAATAGTATAGATGTTGCAATATCAACTCTGCGGGATTGATTTAGTTCCAGGAGTTTAGGGACAATGTTCAAAGCTCCATAAAGTTCCTTAGGGCAAGTTATGTTGTTATTTTTGTTTACCGAACATATCCAATTTCAATAGGCTTCGTCCTTGCATCATAAAAATAGCATGTTCCAAATTTCAGTAAATTATCTTAAAAATTGCGAACTGTATAAGGTTTACTTACATGGACTGCCAGCTAGACGGATAGACACCGTTAGATCGACGCAACCACCTATGGTGGTGTAGGGTATAATAAATCTAATTGTGGAACAAGTCGAATTTAGATGCAGCATTTGACCCTACTAAAATATTTTTGAATGTTGACTAATTTAATATATAACAAAAAATTATATTTCAATTGCACTAAACTTTTATAAATTCGCCTTGATTTTAAATAAAACCATTTCAAAATTGATTTTTTATTCTAATCATTTTTTCTTTTCGACCTGCCCACTGTTTTTGTATATTTAATTTCTTGTTTAGTTTTTTTTTTTTTTTTGTTGTTTTCTTTATTAAACTTGCTTTGTTATTGTTTTGGATATGATTGTTGTTTATATTTTTTTCTTACTACAAATTGTTGTTGGCATTGTAATTGCAATAACTATTTTTCGCACCAATACAAAATAAAATTTTATGCAAATATTGTCTTTTCTACTATACATTTTATTTATTTAAATTTATTTTTATTCTCTTCATTATTTTCGCTTTTACACTCAATACTTTGTTGATTTGACGTTGTTGTTACTGTCATTTCTGTTGTACGTTTACACGTTCAATGAATATATTTAATGGTTTTATTGTTGTTGTTACTAATATTACAACTTGATATAAACAAGATTGATAATGCGTTATTGCTGCTTCAACAGCAGCAAACTGTAATAGCCAGCTACTGCTGATATATTAATTATTATCAGCTATAAATTTAAGAAAATTAATAATTTTTTTTTTGCGACTAAATCTTGTCTTTTCTTTTGCTTTACAAGCAAGTGTTATGAAAAAGTATTTTGTTTTCATTACACTAGTAATGTCTAGAATTGATCTCCATGTTTTTAATTTACTTTATGTAGGTATATTTAGTTGTTGTATGAACGTATTATTTAGCTAATGTTGTTGAACTGGTATGTAAATCAACCAAATATTAGATTAAAGTGTGTGGTGTGTGTGTGGACCCACCCTAATCAGAATGTTGCTGGTCTCATGTCAATTCAATTTGTTAAAAAACAAAATAAATTTTATATATATATATATATTTTTTTGTATTTAAAACAATTTGTAAAATATATTCTAAAAGTAACCAGTTAGTTGTTAATTCAATAATTTTGCTCTAATAAAAGTAAATAACACAAAACAGGTGGTACCAGTAAATAGATTTTATATGCCACTGGTACATATCGTCGGTGCGCTGACAAAAAGTCCTATGTGTATTTTTTCATTACATTTTGTAGCGTTTTTAGTCATACATTTATCCACCAAACCTGAAAGGGTTTTGAAATTACAAAAAGTTTTAGGTTAGGTTGGAAAAGAGTGGCGTATTCACGCCTCCACCCAGAGGCCAAACGGCCCATTGTGATCCATTTAAGATAGAAAAAGAAGAATAGACAAAAATGAATAAGAAAATAGAAAAGGAAAAGTGGAACCTATATCCTATCAATCAGTTATGATTGCTCCTAAGACATTTTATTCCCATATGAGATTGGCAAGCCTTTTGTTTGTTACCTCCTCTAGCTCATGCAGTGTGTGGCTTCCACGCGGCTGAAGCCGCCCTACACAATGACAGAGTATATGCTCCACTGTCTACATAAGTCTGACGTACCACATACTCATCATATTACCTATTAAGAAGTGACCAGTAATCATACCAAATATGACTCCTAGACTACTACGACTCATACCCTGAAGATGTTTGGAATGTGCCGGTTTAAGACTAGGCCATAGCGTTCTAGAAACCCTGCGGTCCGTTCTAACACTCCAGGCTCGACTCGTGTTATCCAGAGTGCACTCCTTTATGGCCCTAAAGTAGGCCCCAATTGGAATCCTAACAGATGTCTCCACGAAAGACCTATTTAGTTCCGAGCCACTACGAGCCATCTCGTCGGCTATTTCATTGCCGAGAATGTCGCAGTAACCAGGAACCCAATAGAGTCTTACCATGTAGAATTCAATTCCTTCTTGCACTTAAGTACCAATCTGCCAATGCTGCCTGACTATCAACATTGAAAGTAATCTCAAAATCCCGTACAACGTTTTCCTTTATCAATCCTAAGGCTTTATAAATGCCCAGAATTTCTGCCTGAAAATCGCTGCAACTGTTAGACAATTTATAGGATCTGATATCAGTTCCCATAAAGTAGACCCCTGCTACCGTTCCAACTTCCACCTTTTAGTCATATGTAAAGACAGCACAACCTCAATAGATCTTTTCTGCTCCAACCCAGAGGTCCCTGCTAGTTATTTCCAAAGCGGGAGTAGTCCCGAAGTCAATAGTAGTCCCAACATAATCCGTAGGCTCGCCCAAGGAAAGTGTCCGATCATTGAATTGAACTTTGTCGAGTATGCTAGCGTTCCTTACAAAAAGTCTTATATCTTCAGAAAAAAACGCATATTTTTATCTACACAAAAGTAGTCAAAACACACCCAGGACTTTTCGTCAGCGTACCGACCATATACTTTTCAAATTCAAATATGTGTTTAAGTATTTCTTGGTGTTTCGTTCAAATAACTTTTATTATTAAAATATCCAGTTGTTTTTTTTTTATTGGTATTCGTGAAGGTCACGTTGCTGGGCCACACTACACTAGACGTTTTATGGTAATTGTAAGTTTCCAAGAAATTGTTTAGCCAGCTGAAATAGTGAACTATAAATAGTCATATAATTGTACATGTACGTAGGTGTTCAAAGATTGCAATGCAAAATATTTACAAAACGAAAGGATATTTAGAATATGAACTTTAATTCAATACAAATACACAGTATGGTAGAATAGAAATTTTTTGGAAATAAATCTCAAAATGTTTGTGCCTTATCCGATTTTAAATACATATTTGGTTTGGAAAAATTCCATTGGCAAAATCTTTGAAACACATTAAAGTTTTTGAAATTGCATTCGGTTATGGGCTTCTAGTTTTTTATTCGATAGATTATTTTGATTTTTTATCCAATAGTTTTAAAAATTTTACAAAATCTGATTAAAATATTGGTATAAATATTGAAGAAACTATATCAAGATTTTGCAAAATTGATTAAGTTGAAATTTCAAATGCCAATAGCTTGAAAACTATAGGAGATAAAAAGCACATGATTTTCATAGGTCTTATCGAGAGCTTTAAGAAAGTATATTTGAAATCTCATAAGAAACACATATTTGGCGAGTGATAATTATTTTTCTACATCAGAGGTACCCTATTTTGAGTCCTAATAGCTCCACTCCTGAAGGGTGGGACGACCCCCATTTCAAACTTAAAATTATACAATCTTTATCTACGCCTATGTGCAATTTTATGTAAATCTAACCAGCTGATTTATTTTTAAAAAATTTCGATTCTGCCTCACTGTGCAATAAAAAAAGACCCCCCTTTATCTGATAATATTTTTTAATTTTAAATAAAAATTTCTTAGAAATATTTTTGTGATTTACATTTAATACATTTTAAATTGTTTAAAGTGAAAAAAAATTAAGCACATTGGGGCAAACATTTTGGTAATAAATTTGTATCTCTTAAACTACTAGGTGGATCGAATTCAAATGTATAGGAGAGTTGTAGAGGAGGGCCTAAGCTTTCAGAAATATCATATTTTTGTAATATTACGAAATAAGCTAAAGCATGTAAACGAAAATTTTTTTACATTTTCATTTGCATATATTTAAGCCACAGTATATAGTATTGGAAAAAGCTAAAAAGTTTCTGATTCTTTAAAGTCTTGAGAATATATGTACATTTACATTTTGAGTTTTGTTATATCAGTCAACAAAATATCTTAAAAATTGTAAAACAATTTTAAAATTTCTGAAGATTTTAAATATGTAATACTTTTTTATCAAATCCAAATTGTTAATTCATATTCTTAAAAATTGGAAAATAACAGAAAATTAATTTTGAGCAAATTTTTTTGAACACTGCATCAATCAACTTCAAGTCAAAAAAAATCCTAGTTTAACAAAGATAATTTTGGTAAATGATATATCAAAGAAAATACAATGTCATAATCTATCAATTGAAATACTAAATAATGTGCTGATTAACACTCCGGCTAGATTTGGCATCGAAAATTGAGTCAGGAAAAAGGTTATGATAAAAAAACCGTAAAACACACTGAATATGGGTGTCATAAAAAATTAATAAGGATCAAAACCAGTTAAAAAATTTTACATCCAAGGTTGACATAGCGTCAAAAAAACGTGTAAAATCTAAAAAAATTTTGAACCTTTACAAAAGTTCTTAAGAAATGGTACAAAAAACGTGTCCCAAATTTTTTTTTGGGAATTTTTACAATTTTTATATTTATTCCGTGACTGATAATCTTAAACAAAAATAATAAGCATATTTGTATTCTTTGGAGTCTCTAGTTTCAAATATTAAAAAGTAGTTGGAATAATTTTTATCTTTGATAAATTGTTTAGTTGATCATATTTTTTGTGTACATGGGTTCCATTAACTCATTATATATTTTGCATATACTATATAATTGTAAAATATACACATGTTTTAAATATTTAATTTTGTTTGAAATAAATAATACTCAACTAAATACTTTTAAAAAATAAATGCGTAAATTACTAAATAAAAAAATAAATATTTTTTTTTTTTTTTTTTCATTTATTTTTTAATTTATGTACGTCCTTGTACAATTTAGATTTAAATTAACAATTACAACTTTTGCAATTCTAACGAGTTTCCTCTCTCTTTTTAGAAAAACTAAAACAAAGTTCTAGTGTCAGTGCAAAATTTACAGACTTACACTCATACACAAGAATTTAATAAAACTTTGACGTAATTAACAATTAAGATTGTATAAAAATTGTTTCAATTTTTTATATATTTACAATATATTTATTTATTTTTGTGTTATCATCATCTGTTATTCACATTTAAGTCTTTGCAATGTATGATTTCTTTCATCTCTGACGGCCCCATATACCCCTCTTCTATATAATTTCCATTTTGTACCAATACGCACTTTGGATTTATAAATTGGGTCACTGCATTTGTTGTGATTAAAAGCAGATAACCTCTTGTTCTTGTTTCATGATACAATAGACTTTTTAGATTTCCTTTGAATTAGTTTTTGTTTTAAAATTTAAAATTATTTTAAAATTTAGTTTATATTTTTTTTAAACAAAAAATTTTCATTTGTTTAAACTTGAACACTGATCTTTTAAATATTTTAAATTGTATAAGTTTTGTTTCATTTTGAAGTTGAAATATTAGAATTTATGTTTATTATTTTTTTAGTGTTATTAGCAGACGATTTATGATCAAGTTTGTGTGAGTGTTTGAATAAATAAATAAATTTATTTATATTTATATTTTCCCATTATTGATTAGCGTTCTAATCTAATAGAATTTCTAAGGACAGCGAGGTTGTTTACTCATTGTTATTAAAGCAAACAATTGTAATCAATAATTAGGAGTTTAAAGGAATTAATACTTTTTCCAAAATATTGGCTTAATATATAGATTATTTAGCTTTATCACAAAATTGCCAAAATTATTTTTTTCCTTGGCTTTCTTTTAAATTCACCATTTTTCCAAATCATAACATTTCATAATTTCTTAATTTTAATAAAATGTTTTTTTTTTTTATTTTTTAGAAAATTTTTATTCACCATCACCACTTTTGGACAATTCACTAGATAGTGTGGTCACCAATCCAACACAGGTTATAAAAGTACAATCACCAATTGATATCAATCATTTTGGGTTCGCAAATCATGGAGCATCAATTTTAACATCATTAACACCACCCAGCTCCCCACCACAAACCGTTGCTTCACCAGTACCACATCAGGCATTGGACTTACCAACAAATACAGCAGCTGCAATTACCACATTGCCCATAGATGTAAGTAAATTTTATCATTATCTCAATCTAACCCAAAAACTAATTGTATGATTTTATTGTTTTAAGATCAATGATGTTTTACAAAATCCCACAACATCCCAACCAACTTCACCAGTTCCAGTTCAAAACCAATTTGGCTTTGCCAATTGGACTAACCATCATAGTACAACTGACACAGCATCATCGAGTGTTGCTTCGTCGCCAGCCTCGAATGGCTCTTCTAATTATGACATTGTTTTCAATACCCAAATAATTGATGACATTCTTAAGACCGCAGCCAATGAGTTCTTCGAAGAAAGTGAATCGCAATCTTCGATTTCGGCTCCTTCAACAGTAGATTACACTACCACTGATGACGAATGGGTGCCCTCTTCGGGAAGTTGCTCACCTTCACAAATTGTCTCGAACGAATCGTTGAGTGAATCTTCTGAAAGTCCAATCACCAAGAAACGTACTCGTCCCTATGGTCGTGGTGTTGAAGATCGTAAAATACGCAAGAAGGAGCAAAATAAAAATGCTGCCACTCGTTATCGCCAGAAAAAGAAGCTCGAAATGGAAATAATTCAAATTGAAGAACAAGAACTTAGTCAACGTCATGAAGTCTTAAAACGTCAGTTAGCCGAACACAAACGTGAAGCTAAGTACTTGAGAAGACTCATACGTGAGTTCTATGGCAAGAAACAGTAAAATTGTTGCAAAATTTTTAAAATCCCCAAAGTCTCTAAAACGGAAACCCTGTTTGTCACCATTTATGTGTTTAATTTTTTTCTTCTTTTAAATTATGTTTAATCCCTAAAATGTTTTGTTTTTAAGAACTATTTCTAATTTGTTTTTAATTAATAATTGTAATTTTTTATATTCATATTGCATTCATGTTTTATTACAAGTTTTTTTTATATTGTATTTACATTAAGTAAGAAACAAAAAATAATTGTATTGTGTTTATTTCGTTTGCAAAATTATTAAGTCTTTATCAATGTCCCTTGTAATGCTTGAAAAAATCTTTTTTTCAAATATTTCCATCATAAAATAATGTTTTATTGAAACTTATTTTATTGTAAATCTAGTGCATTATAGAAGCATTTGTTTATTTGTTAAATATTGACACTTATGACATGATCTTATTTTTCAAAATGGTCATCGAATCTATTTTGTCAATTTAACAAAATAAACTAATAAAATTACATCATTATCATATAGATTTGTTTAATAATAAATATAAAACCCTCTGTTCTAAATCTATATTTAAAGCTTAAAATGCACTAGAATATAACTTTTTTTATTCAAGAAATACATACATACAATATATTTTATTTTCAAATTTTACACAATAAAGGGTTTTAAAAATAAAAAATGGTGTTTTTAATTTATTGTTATAAAATTAGTCATTTGAATTTTAAAGATTGATTTCCCTGTTCGCTTTCAGTAAAAACAGATAAATTTTAAATAAATAATAAATGTAATTTATAATTTTGTTGTCTTCCATATCCAAACCCTCTAAATAATGAATTTTAAAACTATAATAAATTGAAATCGAATTCTTTCTCTATCGTTTATGAATTTCGACATTTCAATGTATTGGATATAGTGCAAATAATTATTATTTTCTTGACTTCTCTATCAAACGAAATTTGTTTAAAATAACTTAAAACTAAAATAATATTTGCTGTCTCAATAGTTATAATTAATGTTCTGAGTATAGAATGAAATAGCTTTAATTTACATAAATTCACTTTTGAATAATTAATTAAAATTTAATTATATAGTATGTACCAGTTGCATGCTAACATTGCTTGAGAAATTTGAAACAAATTGGAAAATTTTTGAATGAAATCGAAAGTTGTTTATTTGAATCTGGAAAAATTATGGAAATGAAATGGAAATTTCCTAAATATTGAAATTTAAATAAATAAAATAACATGATCAATTAAAAACTTAAGATGGTGGAAACAACATTGCGATTCATAATATTCATAATAAGTTTAATTTTAAATTGCTTCAAAGTATTGTGCTAAACAAGTTCTAAATATTTTTTAAATTACATTTAGGAATCTATTACACAAATATTATTGTAGTTTACTCATGATATGCCTTAGAATTTATATGACCTAAAAATCCAATTGCAAAAATCGTTACAGTTACTTCAGGATTTTCACTTATAAATTTCTGTATTCCATTTCTACAATTTGAATTCTGCTCCACTTTGAGTTCTTTTAATTCATTTGATTTTAGATAACTTAATGATTTACATCTTAAATTATAATTACCAAAAATGGTTAACGTTCTAAGATTCTTGCATTTTTCTAAAACCGGTCCCAATAATTCATCAGTTAGTTGGCAATAACTCAAATCAAGAAATTGTAATTGTGGTGCCACATTCAATAGACACTTTTGATAATTTTCATCGAATTGAACATAATGTAAAGTTAGGAACTCTAGCGTCTGCTGCTCACAAATGGGTTGTAGAAAGTTTAGTGTTAATGGTGAAGATAAGGAGTAACCAGCACTAATGTAAAGACTTTTTAAATTTCTTCCAATAATTTCCAATTGTTGGGCTGTAAAAGGAGGTGGATCTCTGAGATTAATTGTTAAATGTTTTACCAATGCCAAGCGTTCGTAAATAATTTCGTCAATTCTTTTGCAAACACCACCTAATAAAGAAAAGCTCTCATGAATATTTAAATATTTTAATATTTCCACCAGACAGTCATCATTTAAATTCAAAAAATGTGTTTTGTCATCAATGTCATCTTTTAATGGAGCCATCTGTAAATAAAAGTAAGGAATGAAACGGTTAGCAGTGTATTATTTTAATAATAATGAATATAAATTAAAAGCAGTGTGGAGAAAAATAAAATCGTTCATTAAGAGCATTTGCGATCCATATTGATCCATTTTATTTTAATACAAATCCCACATTTTTAAATTTTTGAGAGATATTCTTGGGAAAGAATTGGAGTTTTGCTTAATTCCCTTGTACGTGTTTAAGAATTATTACAGCCCTAAAATTAATAATCACTTTAAAATCTCCACATTTGTATTAAATCCATCTTAATTACTTTATTAATTCATTTTCAGTTTTATTTTTAGTTTATTTTACTACTTATAATTGATTTTTTCTATTAATAAAACAAAAGACATGTCAATAAATGTTGTTTTATAAATTTTATACCATTTTTCCATTTTTTTATACAGACACTTGATAAGAAGCTATGAGTACTAAAACATCTAATTTAACAAGATAGTGGGAGAGTATGATTGTTTTTGCATTTTGTTTTCTAATCGGATTAGCATGATGCATAATCGATTTAATTTGATTTGATTTGTATAATATAATTTTTATTAAAGTTCAATTAATACTCATATGAAAAACAAATCAAATAATCTTAGTATAAAAATTATGTAAACACTTGAAGTATAAAAATACATAGGGAATATTATCTTTTCTAGAATATATTTAAAAAGAAGTAAAGTTGTAGTTTTACGTAGTAAATGAAAATAATTTTTTAAACAATTTGTTAGTTTCATACATTAGTTTTATTATAAAAAATAAATCGATATATAGTATAAACTCTATAATCCGAAGGTCGATGATCCAGATTTTTCGGTAATCCAAACGGCCTTTTCCAACTCATTACATATTCTATAATCGCAATTGATTTCAACTCATAAATCCGGATTTAATATAAAAAGTAAAATTTTTATTTAAATTTAAGGATAGCTTGAAAAATATAATAAAAATTATGATGTAGTTGAATTCATTCATTTTTTCAGTTAAGTATTATTTCAACATTTTTTTTTTTTCAGTGAAAGAAGTTTACTTTTTTTAGCTAAATTAAAAATTTTTGGAAAACTTAAAATATGGAATATTATTAGATGAAACATTTTTAAAGGTTTCATATATTAAATAAATAATAGCTGTGTTTTGTTGCTACCATTGATAGTTAGCATAGTATAATAATAAAGTATACTCGTAAACCCAGCTGTTTTACAATTTTTTCATTGGCAAACCTCGCGGTACTGTCAAATTGTTTTTGTATTCACATGTAAAATTTTTTTTTGAGTTTTTTTCTCTTGCTCTCTTTCGTTCTCTCATTTTTTCGTTCAAAGCATTTTGACATTGTGGGCACTAGTTTTAGACTAACAAAATACAAGCTATTTTTGTTTTTGTAGATATGCGAGTACTTTATTATTATACTATGATAGTTAGCAAAAAAACGATACTTCTCCGACTTGGCATAACTTGATATTCAAAACAAAATTGAAAAAATAAAGCTTTATATTTTATTTCAAAAAAACTCATGATAGAATTACTAAAGGTAAAACCACTAGAAAGTTTGTTCTCATTTTTATTTACCCTGAAAAGTCAAACACATATAAATCAAAAGAAAATGCAAAAAAAAAAAAAATAAAATTAAAATAAAACTATAAATTAGAAAAAAAAATATTTAAAACAAAAATTTTCTTTAAACAAATTTATGCAACTAAATTTTATTAAAACAAATATTTACAAATTTATGATGTGTAAATATCCAGTTGGACAAATGTATGTATTAAACGTTCACAGCGTTCCCAAGATAGAATTCTGCATTTCAAGAAACAATTAAAATTTATGTATGTAAACAAAATATTTTATTTTTTTTCATTCTTGATTTTTGTTTTTTGCTTTCCATTTTTCAGTTTTTCTACTTAACAAGAAATAAAATTGACGACTCTCTCTAGTGAATCTACCTTCTATTATTATATTATGAAAAAACTAAAAATTTTAATTTGTTTTAGTTATATTTTTATATTTTTTCCATTTATTGACATTCAAATATTCATAATTGTATTTTTGTTCATAAATTGGCAGCACTTTTATCGATGTTAAAGTTAACGTGTAAAATTCCACACGTTAACTCCTAACGTATATAAATTTAAATTTTGTATGAAACACAGCTAATAAGGAGTGCGATCGAAAAAATCTTAATACGCGTTTTGCCTCATAACTTTTTTCGGAATCAATATTGAAATTTTTTTTTATCCAATTATCATGGAAAAATATGTCAGTTATTATTTTTAATAACAACCATGTTGATTTGTCGTGATTTTCATCAAAAATTAGTGACGAAAAAGATTTACGTCCTACAAATTATTAAAAAAGGCCAGAAAATTGAAAGCATATTGAAGGAAACTCCAAACACATCTGGTAGAAAAGCAGCTCAGTTATCTCAGTGCTTCGACTATTTGGTGCGAAAATTTAAAGCTAACAAACAGGAATGCTGCAAAAAATTTAGAAGCCAAGAATAGGACATGGAAATTAAAACCAAATTTCAAACAAAAATACTCAAGTTGTATAATTGACGAAGAAACGTGTGTGCTGGCAGAATTTTCGCAGCTTATATATCAAAACTTTTTATTGTTAATGCTCGAGACAATGTTGAAGATAAGTTCAGGATCCAAAAGCAGAAAAAATTTCTTACAAAATTCCTGGTATAACAAGCTTTTTGCAGTTGCGGCAAAACAAGAAAGTTATTTGATACATTCGGTTCTATAAATACCATAATATGCATAAAGGAATATTTGCAAAAAAGACTTCTTCCTTTCGTAAGAGAGCACAGCATGTCCACATATTTTTGGACCCATTTGGTAACATGTCACTACGGTAAAAAAGCTCTGGCATGGTACCAAAACAATAACATAGTTTTTGTACCAAGAGAGGTCAATTTTCAAAATTGTCCATAGCTTAGACCAGTGGAGAGATATTGAGCTCTTGTGAAAAGAGAATTTAAGAGCAAAAAAAAGGTGTCCCAAAATACTGAAGTTTTTAAAAGAAGGGCTATCAAAAATGGTCCACAAGTTCATAAGTATTGGTTAGAACTATAAAAGTTATATTTTTCTGTGATCTGTAATAAATTATCATTTAAATAAAAAAAAAAAATAATAAAACTCTAAGATCAACCATTTCCAAGTTATTGAACGTTATATATCTTAAGATTTCTTCGAACGCACTCCTTATATTTTAGTACTTTTTTTTAAACAAAAGTGTACCAGGAACAAATTCGATAATACAAATTGGGGCCTGCAATCAATTTTCCGGATTATTTCCACACACAATGGGGATTCTGAATCTCTTCCGCAGTCGTTTCATTTAAAACTGAAGCAGTTCGTAATTCTGAAGATTGATTTATTTTATATAGAAATATAAATTATAGTATAGAATTTGTAGGACTAAAGGGTATATAAAATACCAAAAAATATTAAATTCCAACATGCATTTCTAAAGAATGTCATTTAAGCAACTAATTCTTAATACCTATAATGATGCTTGATGTGGTAAACACGAATTTGCATTTAGTTTTTTTCATCGGGCCTGGATTTTTAATATTTTACTTATAATTAGGTAAAAAATTATGATGACATATTACATTTAATCTATTACACGTTTCCTTTACATTAGCTGCTTTCATATTGTTAAACATGTTGTTGTTAAAATCTGTAACATTATCCTCAAAAATCGTTAAATCTCCATGAGGGAGATAAACAACCCCAACAAGAATCTTACAATCTGAAAGCGATAATTCAATAAACAATAATTCAGCAGAAACATGAGTTCTGTTACCTCTCCTGTTAATGCTACTTTGAATATCACTTAAGGCTCAACTACATAGAATACTTTCGCTTCAACTGCGACTGACAGCTAGGCAACACATAATTGATATAAACCCAGTCGTTGCATTATTTTGTTATTTAAATTTTATATAATAAAATATAAAGATTTAAAAATTCTATTATGTTCTCAGTTGAAATAATGAATTGCAAATTAAAATTTCCGACTTAACGAAAAAATATTAAAATAAGAATAAAACAACCGACAAAATATATTTACGTACTTCGGTACTTCAAAGTTGAACATTTTTCATCTTTGAAGTACTTCACGCAGAAGTTTGGCGTACTGATTTGGTTCCACTCAATATAAATGCATGTATTTAACTTTAGTATTCTTATGTAGTTGAGCCTTTAGAATAACCTTAAATTTGATATTTCTAGATACGTAACGTAGGGTCTACACGAGAGATTTTTATATTATAACAAACGTCAAATTATTATCATGATAAGAATTTATCACGTGTGGACTAAATTTATTTATATTATTGCAGCGTTATGATATAATTGTTAGAGCTCAAGCGAAGATAACTTTGTTTTGATATCAAACGTCATTTTGTTGTTGTATATAGGAAATCTCAATAAAATAATTATTTGGAGCAAAAATAACACAAAATAAAATGAAATTTAAAAAACAAAACAAAACAAATATGACCATTAAAACTTGACATTTCTCGACGAAAACCAAAAAAAGTGATTTATTATGATTAAATTTTATCTACGTATTCCCATATATGCTGCTATAAACAAAAAAATTACAGTAGCTCCGCCTAAGTTTTGTTACTTGTTATGATAGAAAAATCTCTCGTGTAGACCCCACTTAAAGAGCAACACCACCACCAATTTTTTAACAAAATTTAAAAAAAAATTAAATTAAGTTTATATACTTTTTTTTTTGGCAAAAATTGCAATATTTGAGGCCTGTTTTGAAATTTAAATTTTATAAAATTGAACGTACTAAACAAAGATCTGCCTCCACTTTTTTCTATCACTTTTATCACGACTATAATTCAAAACCCGTTTGTTCGATTTAGATTCACCAAAAGATGCAGACAAAAATTGTCTTTAATTCAAGTCAACATTATTTTTTATTCGCTCAATATTTTCAGAGTTAAGGAGCAGAATTTTTTATATTTCTTTTTTAATTTTTTTTTCGCCACTAATTTCCGAATTATCCGGCATCTATTGGAGTTTCCCAGCAAAAACTTTGCTTGCCATGTAATGAGATAAGAAGCTAATATAATGGCTCTTCACTACTTTCACATTAGATGAATAACTCATTATTTTAACACGGTGATGTCATTAGAGGCAACTACTTATTCTATATTATTACAGGTAGGCATTTCAGAAAGTCATTACTTAGATGTCGTTACAAGAACTAATTACTTTGTAGCTATTCAATCACTTATTAATTTCAAAGTATTACAGAAGTCGTTATTAGCAAAATGAATAGTAACTAGTTACATTATTGGTTACAAATAAGTACTGAAATATAGAAAATAAAAAGCTGATATATTTTTTTTTTAAATTTATTTATTTAAAAATATGCGGAAATCAGGATTTGACATACTATTTTATACCATAGACTTGAGTTAATTCTTTAAACGCATTATTGTGGCCCGTGCCGAAGTTGAATAAAATACCGGACTTCACTCACCTGCTCACTGCAATCACAACCATAGCTGGAACTTCAACAACAATCGCACCTGGGGGATATTTGTATGTACATTTTACATGAATATCATTTTAGGAGTTCGCCCAAATCTCTGTAGAAGCCCTCGGCTGAAAATTGTTAAGAATTTAATACGTTTAACAAATTGTCTTAAGATAGCCAATACATTTTTCTTACCTTTATGTAATTGTATTTCCTAAAGTACAGTTTCCTAAATTTTGTTGCCTATTAAATTTATAACTTTCTCCGTTTACTCCTAGTCTCCACGCAGACATTTTTGTGTCCGCAATTGTCAAATTCTATCTCTCTCTTCAAAATGTTACGTGTGGACCAATAAGAAATCGCAATAAATGTTTAAACACAAAGCTGAGCAATAATGTTTAACATAAGCTGTCAAATTTATTGTTATTTTTTTAAATTTTGATTATTTTAGCAAAATAAAGATGAATAATGCAATTAATTTGTTTTAAAACTATGAATAAAAAATAAAAACCGAGAATAAAGTAAAATTTTCCTTAAAAAAGACAAATTAAAAAGTTTATTTCTCATGTACGTTTTCTCCACCCCTTAACATAAAGTTGGAAATAAAAACTTTTTCCTGTTATTCTGCCGACGTTATTTCTTGTGTTAGGAAATAAAAACGTCTGCGTGGAGACGTAGAGTTAGATATTATAAATTTGCGCGTAATACAAAAATAACAATACAAATTAGTGGATATTTTTTAATAATATTCAGACACTTACTACTTTTGAACACTAATAATTGACCAATAGTCTTGTAAATTATAGGAAATTGATTTTTGTAAACATTAGAAAAATAATTTATATTTTCTTGAATTTATTTTTTTATGTCAAGAATTTTTAATTTTGAAAAATTTGTCAAACATATCAGACACAAAATTTATTTAGTACACAAACCAGTAAAATTAAGTGAACAATAGCAGTTTTTGCATATAACTTAGCATCTTACATAAACTCAAATTACAGAGTTCATGAATGAATTAATGTACAATAAAGTGGCCCAATGGATTGGTTGACAATAAGCTATTCTGTCGGCTTACGTCGTGGGTTCGACTCCACCGGAGACTGGTGTTTGTACGATTACATGCGATTTTCTTCGTGACTTTAACAAGTAATTAATGTATTTTCATGTTTTATCCACTCTTAATATACAAACCCTAATAAAGGGGAGATATTATACATGTCCACAAAAAAGACGGAATCTGATGGGAAAAAACTGGAAGCAGATTAGCGTTTAACAGATCAATTCATCTAGTCCAAAATTTTTTTAAAGAGGAAGAAAACAATTTTTTTTTGCCGGCCAGTGTAATTCTAGATCGATTGCCCCTAGTAGTAATTCTCTTAAGAGCCGCCCTCATTGGTGACCCATGAGGACTGTTCGCTGATCGTGGGCAGAAACTCCCTTTCTGTATTTAAATCTACAGATTCTTTCAAACTTCTGGTTTGCAATAAATTATTTAGATATTTTCTTACCTCTAATTAAAAAGCATGCAATGTTGAAAACAATGCAGACAATTAATTAACAAGTTGTAATTTTACATAATTTACATAGTTTACCTTCAAAATTACTACAAGTGATTGATACTGATCGTATTTTACTTTGTATGGGTAAATAATAATAAATATTTTGTTGAAAATTTACATTTTAATGCAAGCGTTTAGACATTTTATTTTTTAATTTTGTTTAGTTTATTTAATTAATTAAATTCAGTTTATTTTAAATTATGTTGAATTATTTTTAATTGTATTGAAGAAGACAAGTAAATAATAACGTTTGGATGCACTAAAATTTGTGGAAGATTTTGAAAGCTCACACGCGATCAACAATAAAAATAATGAATGACATATTATCAAAAACATATGGACAATATATGTATATATAATATAGTCAGTTTTGCCACATCGAAGAATTTTGTGTTTTCTGTTCCGATGTGTAGAATCGTAAACAAATAAATTTGGTACTTTGTGATCAACAACAAAGAGATACAAATTAAAAAAATAAAAATAAATAAAATACTCAGAGAGAAAAACTATACAAATTTGTATAGGTCAACAATTTATTTTTTTAGTGGTGTATTAAAAATAGTAATTTCTTGTTTATTATTAATTTTGTCAGACAAATAGAAAGATAGATAGATAGATAGATAGATAGATAGATAGATAGATAGATAGATAGATACATTGATATATAAATAGATAGATAAATAGATAGATATATAAAAGAGGCCCTGAGCACTACGACAATTACTCACATTATAATTATTTTAAGTTAAAAAATATTAACTCACCCTTTTTGATTTAAATAAACGATATGTTGAAAACAATCTAAGTAATAAATTTACATGTAGTATTTTTTAAAACACACCATAAAGAAGTTGGGGTTAAATTGAGTTTGTCGAAGATCGATTTAAAGGTGAAATTTTAAAAAGTAGCAGATGGTGAGCCTATAGATTTAGCCAATCCAAATATAACATTCTCACTTATTAAATTATAATTTATAGCTTACATTTAATGTTATTACCAGCGCAAGTTTAAATAAGCACGAAAAACTTGAAAATATGCGTTTGGGAAATACATAAATATGCATTTCACATCATCAAAATTCTGATAGTTTTTGATTTCATATATATATATTATATATATATATATATATTTTATATATATATATATATATATATATATATATATATATATATATATATATATATATATATATATATATATATATATATATATATATATATATATATATATATATACATATATATATATATATATATATATACATATATATATATATATATATATATATATAATGAATTTATAGATAGACCTTGATAGTAACTTTTATTACATAGAATTTTTTTTAAATACCCAGCAAAAAACGATCAAGAGATTCCAAAAAAGAACATTTTCACCACTTCAAAAGTAGAACAAAGTGCATATTTTAAACCTTGTTAGAAGCTCTTAATAATTACTTCAAAAAAAGTGAAAATAAATGAAATTTTAGCTGGAAAAAAACGTTAATAATTTCTAAGAACATTAAAATTTTATAAATTTAATTTAATTTTAATGCATTTATATTATCTTTTAATAAGGCTAAAACTGAATTTTTATAAAAAAAATTCATAAACATAATTTAAAGGAAGTACTTCAAAAGAAATGAATAAGAAGCATAAAAGAAGAACATCCTACCAATGACAACCATGGGTTAAAAAAAAGAACTTCTGCAGCTCTTTTGCACCAGTAAGTACTTCCTTCCAATGCCAACACTATGTTAAATTCATGACTTTTTCAGCTCTTTTTCAGTTCCTTTTTTGCTGGGTAATTTATACATATCATATTCGAAAAAATTCATTCAAAAAAGCTTAAATGTATGCAAAGATTAAAAGAAAATAATTTTTAAAAACTTGTGAAAAATTTTTGCATTTTTTTGAGATTTTATTTTATCGTCACTGAAAAAAATATGTTTTTATATATAATTTTTTAACTATAAAATTTTAATTATTTATTTTATTGTTATTTTTTTTCACCCTTAAAAACTAGCTATTTTACAAAAATAAACAATTATAAGTCTTTAAATACAAATTTTTCATGGAATATTGAATAGATTTCATTTATTAAATGCATGTTTTTATTTTAGTGTTATCCTCTAAATAATTTCAAATAAAATAAATTTCATTAGAATGCATCACCTGAAAAACACGAAAAGTTAGGCAATGTGGGTTTTGATAGGATATCAAGCGCTCTAAACAGTTACTTCGTTATATACGAAATTTTTAAAATTACTTTTTTTTTTACTTAAATAGATCTCATTCTGCTCTTTAATATTTAAAACTGTAAAATTTTAAGCTAATCTGATAAAAGAAACCCGTGCCGAGAATTAACTGAAAATTTTATAAAAATATCACTTTAAAATTTGTTTAAATGTTCTTATAATTTAAGCCTCAAATTTTAAAATTTGATAATATTTTTTTATATATAAATAAAATAAATACTTTGTTGTCATTTGATTTGTGCTACAAAATTACACTTTTTCTTTTCACTCGAAAAACGATCTTCTTGAGAACATAACAAACTAATTTTCGAAAATGTTTTGTGGGTAAAGATCTCGTAGCTCCCTAAATTCAATTTCAGTCAATTTTTTATTAAGAAAGCAGAAGAACGCAGCTTTTAAACTATATTAAAATCTTTTTTCTATTTCAAAATTTCAACATTGATGTATTTTTTTTTTTTTTTTCAATTATATTTTGTTTACAATAAAATGTGAAGCTTTTGGCTTCAGAAAATTTAAATCTTGAAAAACGTAAACCACATAACTTAAAAAATATTTATTAAAAATAAAAATATTCATCAACAATTAGTCGATATTTAAGGATGTAATAACCCAGCTAAAAATGAACATATATTATTATACATGATTCATGTATGAAAATGTATGAATATATATGGTTCCATGTATGAAGAAGTATGCAAAGCTAAAAATTTCATGAAATTTTTTCAAATTTCTTTTTACGTATGAAAAATATTTGGTCAATATCATCTAACATTTGATATTTTTATATTTAATAAGGGTGCTGCAAATCAAATTAAGAAGAACTTCAAAATTCAAAATAAAAGACACTCATAGTTATCAACAATCTCAGTTTATGATGTCCCCTTTAATCATTAGATTCTAGAGATAGTAAGTACGTCGTTAACTATTTTGATGAATATTGTGCAATTTGTTTTTTAACTTTCTATACTGGAGTAGGTCTGATTAATGAAGTCATGAAGAGCAATACCTAAAACAAACATTCAAGAAACTGGAATAATAAGAAATAAAGACTGTTCCGTATTCTCAGCCATTATTAGTACTCAATGTTTGAAGATTGTGAGGATATCAAATTATTTGTCAAAAGTGCTATCATCAAATATACAATGGATTGTCTAGGTTTTTATATAATACTTTTTGTATAAATGTTAAATATTAATAAAATTTATAAGCAAAAAAAAAATAAAATAAAAAAAATCATTCACAATAGGGCTTTTTGATATATATCAATAAATATATGGATATACATCTTCATATATTTCTATATACCATATATTGAACTTCATATATGGATAAATATATGATTCATACATAATTTTTTCAGTTGGGTTGTTGTTTTTTGTCAAACATATTTTAAAAAATTTCACTGTGTAAATATGGAAGGAATTTCGAAGCAACTTGAAAACAAAATATCATAAAAATACACTGCGATAATCCCCAATGTAAATAGGCTCATATATGAAAAATATTGCCATATATGGAATAATATTTGAATTTTTAGTCATATATGATAATATATTTTAAAATGTTTTCCATGTATGAAAGCATGATTTAGTCAAGAACGTTTTTTTAGGTGGCACTCAAAATCTGCGTGGCCATGACTTATGCTTGAGTTGCAATAAGAGGATCTTTAATCCATCTTAATTGCATATTTTTACTATTAATTTCATTAATAGGTTTGAAAAACGAATAAATTGATGTCTTTTATAAAAGTGTTTGTCAAAATACAGTGAGCAAAATAACAACTTGTACACCTTTTAAAGTAAATAAAAGTTTTATTAAAATTGCAATTATTTTAACAATATGGGACATATTGTATATCCAAATTAAAGGAAATAGTCTCTCTTTTTAAATGCATATTTGATCTTTTGTTTTTTACTTAAAGCACAGAAGATTTCTCTTATGATGAGAGAAATAACTTTATTTTACGGCAAAAAAAAAAGTTGTACACTCTTTATGTTGTTGAAAAAAAGCACCGTTATAATTTCTTTGTACAAAAAATGATACATTTGAGTCTGAAATCAGTGATCGTGTTTATTTAAGTCAATCTGTTGTTTTTTAATTGGCGATAATAAAAGAAAACATGGCGAAAAAATAAATGTCGAAAGATTTAAAAGAAATTATTATAAAACTACCTAAGGAAACTAAATCAATACGTGAAATCGCTAAAATAGTGAATAAACCACATAGTACGGTTCATTATGTTATAAAAACATTCCAAAAAAATGGATCTTTGGAAAGACCTAGTGGAGGTGGCCGCCCAAAAAAAATTAACACTGCTCAAGTTGAAAGGAAAATACTTAATTTTGTGAAAAAAGACCCGAAAATTTCCGCTGTTAAAATAGCAAATGAGTTAAAAAAGTCCGAAATAGTCGATGTGACTCCACAAACTATAAGGAACTTCCTGCACACCCATAATTTAAAGGCATACGCAGTTCGTAAGAAACCTCTTCTTTCCAAAACAAATATAAAAAAGCGATTTGCGTATGCCAATGAATATGTGAACAAAAATATTGATTTCTGGGAACAAGTAATTTTCACTGACGAGTCCAAATTTAATATTTTTGGAAGTGACGGCCGAAAAAACGTGTGGAGAAAGGAAGGAAAAGCGTTAAATCCACGTAAACACGGAGGTGGAAATGTAATGGTTTTGGGTTCTATGAGTGCAAATGGAGTAGGAAACCTTGTATTTGTAGAAGGAAAAATGAATAAAACAGACTATTTAAATATTTTAAAAAATAATTTGGTACAATCTGCCGAAAAGATGGGTTTGGAAAATGGTTTTGTATTCGTACAAGACAACGATCCAAAGCACTCGGCCGCTTTAGTTAAGGAATGGTTGCTTTACAACACCAAAAAAGTTCTTCCTCACCCTCCCCAAAGCCCAGACTTAAATCCGATAGAGCACTTGTGGGCTCACATGAAAACCAAATTGAAAGATTACCATATTTCCGGGAAAGAAACCCTCAAAAATGCTCTGATGGATATATGGAACAGTATTCCCGCCAAGGAATCTGGTGCATTCAATGCCAAGAAGACTTCAGGCTGTTAAAGATGCTAAAGGTCATCATACAAAATACTAAAAAGCAATATTTTGTTTATTTATTATAGTTTTAAGTCTTTTTTCCTGTCTGTACAAGTTTTTTTTTTGCCGGCGAATATTGGCATACTTTTGTTTTCGTTTTTGTTTTTCTTTATATATGATAATTACGAAAATTAATTTAATGTACAATTAAATATGGATCTCAAACTTTATTTTTTATTCAATAAATATAAAACTATCGTCATACTTTTTACTTTATATTTAAATTTGTTTTAATTTTTCAAGTGTACAAGTTGTTTTTTTGCTCACTGTAAATAAATAAATTAATAAATAAATAAATAAATAAATAAATAAATAAATAAAAATAAATAAAAAATAAAAAATCAATCCAAATAATAGCTGTTCTATCGGTCAATAATCAATGTTAAAAGATGGTAAGTATATGAATATTATAGAAAAAAACTCAATTCTTATTTAGCATTGTTTTCTTTTTTATACTAGAAACAAATTTGCAGTTCAACAGCCTAAATTTTTCAAGAGAATATTGAGCTGTAAATGTAACAACTACGGGGAAGGTGGAGGTATGGAGTACGATGATGGCGATGAAATCGATGTCGATTTATAGTTACACGAGTTACACAGCATGGAATTACAAATTCTTAAGTGGTTAACTACCGTTAGCCGAGATATGTATATAGGATCGTATCGTTGCATAAAACCGGCTTTCGAGTGAATTCAGATTGTTCATTTAAAAGAAGTTGTCCCTATATGTATACATTTGTCTCTTATATTTTACTTTGAATAAAATTAAAAAAAAAAAACAAAAACAAACAAAAAGATTTTAGTCACAATACCCAGCTAAAAATAGTTATATATATCACCAAATATATGGATACATTTGGTCATATATTCTCATATACCCTCAATTTTCGGATCCAAACATATATGATACATCATTATATATGACCATTTTTAGCTGGGAAGCCAAAAATATTGTTTGCACATCAATTTGTTTTGATTTTAAAAAGTTGTTTGTGCCTCCTGAAAAGTTATGTTTTACATTTTCGGTGACGATATATTTTAAAGCAAATAATTTTTTCCCCTTTATTTTGAGCATACTTTCTGGGGCATTCAACATAAAATCGAATAAGTTCTGCAATTTTTGTTTTGTTATGTTGTTGTGGTTTTTTTAAATTATTGCATAACGTTCCCAGCAAAAACTTAGCTTCTATTTTTAAAATCAACAGCTTCCTGTATGCATTACATTGAAGCCTTATTAGCCACTCGCAGCATTACTTAATACTACTTCAATAACTGGTATTTAGTATGAAAGTAATTTGATTTTTAAGTGGATCAGTTGTCTAGAGCGCCTAACTAAAAAAACTTGTTTTTAAAATTAAAGAGAGTTCAACTCCCACTCAAGGTAAACGCATTTTTTTATAAATTGTGTTTATTTATTTCTCTATATAAAAATTACTTTTTAGCGCACAAAAGTATAAGGCGATTGTGGTGTAGCGAGTAAGACTGCAGACTAACAAACACAACCAGTATGTTGATGCGTGGGTTCAAATCTCAACCGAGCCAAATGGTTTTTTTTTTGTGCGTAAAAAAACAGCTTACAAAACTGCTCTTTTGGAACCCAAAAAAAAAAAAAACTTATTTAATTTTGGACATCTCGAACAAAATTCATCAGTTATAGCACCAAAAATGGAAGCAGTTTTTCATACCGACTTCGCTTACAAATCACGTTATTTGGTAAGCGAAGTTTTTGCTGGGTTTATGAGTGTTGTAGACCTTTTGTGTTGTTTTATCTTATTATTTTGTTGTTCGGCTTGAGGTCTCAATATATAAAATAAAAACTCTTTTATGTTTTAATTTTATAATATTATAATTTTATTTTTATTCAATATTTCGACCAACTTTATTGGTCATCTTCAGGGATAAGTATTTACTAAAAAATCAAAAACAATTACAAATATAAAATATTCTTAAAAAACATAACAAAACAAAAAAAAATAATAATTACAATTAATTGTATTGCAGTGTTGTCCTTTGTTATTGCCCATCTACAACATTTCTAATAAGATGTAGACAAAGCGGACTAATACCAACATTTATAGGGAATACAACACTAAATATACGCAGAATTTTCATGGAGAACGGTAATATGACGAAAATATTAGATAAAACATTACGGGAGCATATATACAATTTTCATAATATTATATTAAAATTACTTATACAGCAAGGACACAAACAAATATGTGGGAACAAACATGAAACGTTAAGGTTAAGGAAAATTATTCAAAGTAGATTAAGAGAACAAGACTGTGAACTATTGTTGTTAAGTGAAGAGACAATTTATCAGAATATAAAAGACAACAATGAAAGGAGAATTGTGCGAAAATTTGAGAGACTAAAAGAGAAGTAAACCGAGAAGGTGAATTTGAATTATAACAAAGAGTGGTTTGTAAATAAGACAGAAAAGGAGATACCGACTAATATACAGTGGTTACTATCGCTTGGATCGAAGTTTGCGTTACCACATACGAAAGACAATTATCCACTATTTAATTGTATAACTGATGGTGAACAATGCATAAGAACAAGTGGAGACAAGGAGAAACAGGAAATATTGAGAACTAAGTTTGTGACAATGATGGAAGACCATATGAAGAAGGCAAAAACGAATACAAGAGACAAATTTATTTTAAACACAGTGGTTCAAACCGAAAAATTTTTGAAAGACAATAGAGATATTTTAATATTAAATTCAGACAAGGGTATCAAGACTGTCGCAATGACTGATAAAGCTTATGATGTGAAGATTAAGGAAATTCTGAGAGACATGTGTACATATAGACGACTGAAAAAGGATCCCACTTTAAGCCTACAAAATAAGAACAATGTTCTGGTTGAGAAACTGTTTAGGCTTAATCTAATAAATTTACGTGAGAAGGATAAACTTATGACGAAAATCACTACAGCTCTACGAATCTATGGCCTTCCAAAGATTCACAAGGAAAACATGCCATTAAGACCCATCAGCTCTTCAATAAATTCACCATCATATGCGCTAAGCAAATATTTAATAGACATTTTGAAAAACCTGATAAAGAACTCTATATACAATGTAAGAGACGCGAAGGAATTCAAGAATAAAATATATTGTACGAGAATTGAGGACGATGAAAGTTTAATATCATTCGATGTTATCTCACTATTTCCTAGTATTCCAGTAAATTTGGCAATAAGAACAATTGAGAAGAAATGGAGTTTGTTGGAAAAACATACGAAGATACCTAAAGAACTGTTTATGGAACTATTGACTTTTTGTATAAAAGATTGTAGGTATTTTAAATTTAATGACATTTTTTACGAACAAAATAAGGGAATGCCAATGGGATCCCCCGCATCTCCCGTGATAGCTGACATTATAATGGAGGAATTACTTGATAATACATTAGAAAAACTGGAGCAAAAACCTAGGATGATGACAGAGTATGTAGACGACCTTTTTGGGATTTTGAGAAACGATCGAATGGAAAAGACATTGAAAACCCTCAACACATTTAATAGGCAAATACAATTCACAGTGGAAAAAGAAATTGACGGAAAATTACCCTATACAAAAAGTCATATGTTTTGTCTATAACTTTTCAAGAAAGCAAAAAAAAAAAAAAAAAAACAAATTACTTTTTGTATAAAAGCCATATACAATTACATGTTAAGAAAATTACACGAAAAGAAAATGATTGAAATTTTATTTGGAAAATCTTAAATTTTTAATGATTTTTAGTAAAAACATTTTTTTGTGGAAAATTATGCATATTTTCAACATTTTTAAAATTGTTTCCTTAAAAAAATTGCATTTTATTTAGTTTCCAAAATTTCCATCATTATGTACAATTTAATATTTTCTAAGAAAAATATTAAAAATATGCGCTTGAAAAAGCACAAAAAAATGGTATAATATGCAAAGAAATATGCAAAAATAGCATGAATATGTATATAAAAACAAATGAATTTATGCATTCTTATATATTAATGTGTAAAAAATATGCACAAATATACATTTTTTAACTTTCAATCTCTAAAAGATTTTGATGTTTATAAAAATATAACTATTTTAATTTAAAGTGTATCATATTTGACGCTTCCGAATTTTTTTTCTTTACAATATTTACAATGTACTCAAAATACTCACAGCAAATTTTTAGAAATCATTTGATTGAACCTTAAAATATCACCAAAGAATTGTGTTTTTGTTAAGAAAACTAAATTTTGTATCCATCCAAATTTATGCAAAGATTTAAAATATAAGCATTTTTTGTGAATTTCTTTTGAAATATGCAAATGCTTACTTTCCAAGCGAAAAGCTTGAAAAACTTGCCCTAGTCATAATTTACAAGAAAGTGTTCCCGTACTCAAAATTTCAAAATTTCCATATATTTATTTATTTTTTTTTTTCTGACAATTTCTGACTAAAACTTGCAAATTTGGCAAGTTCTGGAACAAAGCTAATTTGTATGAAAAAAGCTGGGAAAAAGTCGTGTTATTTGAGCTAAACAGACGTGTTTTATTTTTACTCCGAATTAAATCGTTATTTTAATGATAATATCGGTCAAAAATATAAATTATACCCGTTCAATACATATTACGCGAATGGACGCGTTTATTTTTATAAAATATTTTAAATAAAAAATAGAATAAAGCCCTATTTAAATTGAAAAAGAAATTAAATATAATCTGTGCCATTTATTTCATATTTCTTTGTGTGGTTATTTGTGTAATCTTAATAAATAGTTATATAGATTTCAATTATATTGTCAGAGTCGAAGGCCATTGTCGCTCGCACTCTCTTTTCTTTATTTATATAATATCATTTATTGTATTATATAACTCTAATAAAATAAAATAAAAAAAAAAAATAAAAATAATCTTAATAAAAATAAAGAGCACAAGTGTTAATAAAAGTATTTGCATACACTCTTTATGAGTCTCTTAAACGCAAATGCTAATGAGCGAAGGCTTAGTGTAAACGGCAGAAATGCATATGTGACTGTGAATGTTGATGATAATTTAATAAATAAAACAAATAAAAGAACTGATGACAGCTTGTATTTAACCGCCAAGCCAGTCAATCGTGCTCGCTCCTGCTCCCCCGCTTTGTTGACAATTAATAATTGTTCAACAAAAGAAAGCAACTCAGCTGTTGATAGAAAGTTGCCAGAAAACAATAATATTTTATCTGCGCCTGAAGTTATGCTAGGTAAATCAACTTCAGAAAAGAAATCATTCACAGTAAGTACAGAAACAATTAACCCTTCAACTGGTGCTATACCCGAGATTGGGCACCCTTTAAATAGTGACCAAAAATCCCAAATTCAAGTTGGAATGGATCGATACATTACAGTTTTAAAACGTGGACGAAGCCCTAAGTCCTCGAAAATAGCACCCTTGGCAAAATTATCTAAAGATAGTAACTTTGATAGACCGAACAATGAAAATCGATTTTCTATTTTGCAATGTGAAGGCAATGAACCCGCTAATATAATTAGGCCAGCCAAACCACCACCAATTTATTTAAGAGAAATTAACTCGAACACTTTGGTTCGAAATTTGATTTCATTGATAGGTGAAAACTCCTTTTATGTCACTCCCATTAGAAGAGGTAAAATTCATGAGACCAAAATACAGGTAAATAGTGAAAACGATTATCGTAAGGTTGTGACAGATTTCGAAACCCATAAGAAAAGCTTTTATACTTATCAACTGAAAGGTAGCAAGGGTCTACAGATTGTTATAAAGGGTGTTGACTCTAGTGTCGAACCTGCTGAAATCAAGAAAAGCTTGGAGGACAAAGGCTTCAAGATAAAAAATGTTATAAACATTCGAAATCGGGAGAAAATTCCTCAACCGCTCTTTCGTGTGGAATTAGAACCCGGCGATATGAAACTGAAAAAAAAATTAAACTCACCCTATTTATAACATAAAATATTTATTACACCGCAAAATCACTGTAGAAGAACCACATAAACGATCGGGCCCAGTCCAATGTATAAATTGTCAAGAATATGGTCATACCAAGGCTTATTGCAGATTGCCACCCGTATGTGTTGTTTGTGGAGAGTTACACAATTCATCGCAATGTAATAAATCTAAAGATGACTCTAAATTGAAAAAATGTAGTAATTGTGGAGGAAACCATACTGCAAACTACAGAGGCTGTCCTGTATACTCTATCGTTAAAAAATCACTAAGCCAGAAATCGAGAATTTCCCCCGTTCAACCATTAAATACCCTAAAGGTAAATTACCCCCCGTTACAACAGTCCTCTGACAATAAAGCCTCGTACGCAAACATCCTTAAGAACAACCAAGCTTTACCGCAGGACTATCAACACCAAAATAAATTTAATCACAATTTGAACCCAGATGCAAGAGAGCAAATGCCCGCTTTCAATTTTACCCGGCTAGAAGCTACAATCGATTCTCTCGTTCAATCGGTAAATAATTTTACAAATTCAATGAGCAATATGATGCAAGAAATGCTTAAAATGCAATCTATGTTATTGCAGGCTGTGCTGAACAAACCATGAACTGCCTAAAAATAAGTTTTTGGAACGCAAACGGCATACGCCAACACAAAAATGAACTCGAATATTTTCTTAGAAGTCATGACCTAGATATAATGTTAGTCTCGGAAACCCATTTGACGTCCAGAAGCTTATTTAGGATAAATGGATATGCCTTTTATGACACTAAAGATCCAAGAGATAGAGCATGTGGAGGCTCCGGCATTTTAATAAAAACCCGAATCAAACACTACTTAATGTGTGATCTTCGTGAAAATTATCTTCAAGCTACAACAATCTGTATTGATGATTGTTATAGAAACTTAGTGATTTCATCGATATATTCACCCCCCAGGTTTTCAATTTCAGAAAATCAATATGAAAATTTTTATAAATCACTAGGACCCCGTTTCCTGGCAGCTGGCGATTATAACGCTAAGCATACATTCTGGGGATCACGACTTATAACCCCTAAAGGTCGTGCATTGTTTAATACAATTTCTAAAATGGGTTTGAATGTTATTTCGAGCGGAGAACCAACATACTGGCCTACTGACCCAAATAAAATACCGGATGTTATCGATTTCGCTGTCACGAGGAATTTACCAAGGGAATTAATTCATGTTAAATCTTCATTAGAATTATCTTCAGATCATTCACCCAATTTTGTTACTATATTGAACCCCCGAGAAATTGTAAACCCCACTGGTATCTCAGCGATATCTAACACAAGAATAAACTGGTTGAAATATAAAAAATATATTAGCATTCATTGCACGGAAAATATATCGCTGAGAACACCAGAAGATATCGATCTCTCTCTCTCAATAATTTTGAAAAAAGTTTAAAACTTGCT
The DNA here is from genome assembly GCA_951394005.1 of Protophormia terraenovae. NCBI lineage: Eukaryota > Metazoa > Arthropoda > Insecta > Diptera > Calliphoridae > Protophormia > Protophormia terraenovae. The sequence goes on along the minus strand of OX596074.1, from coordinate 45,853,879 downwards.
GCTGAACATGCTACCCGAACCCCCCGACAAAACAGATATAATAGAATTTGTTCTGTGGATGTTGAACGGCTCTTGACTGAAAAAAAGAAGAGTTCGAAGAGAGTGGCAACTGCACAGATCCCCTCAACTCAAATCGAAGCTAAGAGATTGCCAAAAGCGCCTTAATAAGCTACTAGAGTATCAAAAAACTGAATCACTGAATGAATATTTGGAAAACCTAGATGCCACCCCGTATTCGAATTACTCACTATGGCGAGCTACGAAGAAGTTAAAAAGACCAGTTACAAGTAGGCCCCCTCTACGAAATACAAATGGAGGCTGGGCAAGAAATGATACCGAAAAGGGGAATCTGTTTGTTAGTCACCTAAAGAACGTGTTTTCCCCAAATTTATCAGATGACATAATGGAGTTGCCACTTGTTGTACCCCGTTTTAGAGCAGTTGAACCCCTTTGTTTTGAGATTCGAGAGATCGACAAGGCTATGGTTGACTTAAACTCCAAAAAAGCACCTGGTATTGACAAGATCAGTAACAAAATGCTTTTGGAGCTACCCCGGGTAGCAATAAGAATAATACTTTTTATTTTTAATGCTATATTACGCCTTGAATATTATCCACCAGAATGGAAGGTCTCATTGGTTACAATGATACCTAAGCCCGGAAAAGATCACACTAAAGTAGAATCGTATAGGCCTATTAGCCTGTTGTCGAATATATCAAAGCTATTTGAGAAGCTATTAATGAAAAAATTGAAACCGATAGTGAATCGTTTCGATTGTATTCCAACACATCAATTTGGTTTTAGAGAAAAACATAGCACCATAGAACAAACTCACAGGCTTATAAATGTTATATCTAAGACATTTGAAGAAAAGAAATATTGCTCTGCTCTCTTCATTGACGTTTCTCAAGCCTTCGATAAAGTATGGCACGAAGGATTATTATTTAAAATTAAACAATATTTACCCACAAATACGCATAAGCTGCTAGAAAGCTATTTAACTCATCGAAAGTTTGTTCTTAAAGAGGGAGACTTTATAAGCTCTCCGCAGTCCATTGGAGCAGGTGTACCCCAAGGCAGTATACTGGGTCCCTTTTTATATTTAATATACACTTCTGATATGCCAACTAATAGTCGTACCCATATATCAACATTTGCAGATGACACAGCAATTCTAGGCGTTCATGAAAACCCTCAAGAAGCATCTAAACTCTTGCAGGATCATATACTATTTTTAGAAAAATGGTTGAAGCAATGGAGAATAAAAATGAATGAACAGAAATGTATACATATTACATTCACATTGCGGAGAGATTCGTGCCCCCCAATCCTGATAAATAATCAGATTATACCCCAACAAACGGAAGTAAAATACCTTGGTATGCATCTAGATCGACGTCTTACGTGGAAATCACATATAGATAAAAAATTAACCCAAATGAAGTTGAAATCACTTCAGATTAACTGGCTAATTGGTAGAAATTCTAAATTAAGTCTGGACTGCAAACTGTTGATCTATAACTCAATTATAAAGCCAATATGGTGCTATGGTATCCAACTATGGGGCACGGCCTCAGCTTCAAATGTTGAAAAAATTCAAAGATTCCAAAATAAAATACTTCGAATGATAACCGCAGCACCCTGGTATATAAAAAATGATAATATTCACAAGGACCTCAATGTTCCTATTGTTAAAGATGAAATAAGAAAACACGCAGAATCGTATTTGAGGAAGCTTGAAGTACATCCTAACCCACTCGAAACATAATAAGAAGCGATGGCTACAACCGTTTGAGAAGAAGGAACACAACAGACCTCCGCCTAAGCTAAACTCTTTGATTACATATAGTTTTTCGTCCGACAGTGGTTGGACTTAATATAAATTAAGATTTAGAGTTAAGATTTGTATACTTATTGTTAGTTCACTTAATTTAGTGAAGATTCAATAAATAAATTTAGATGAAAAAAAAAAAAAAAAATTATAAAACAATTTTTAATATTTATGTAATATTTAAAAAAATTTAAATTTTTTTTTTTGACCAAAATGTAAGGGACCCATGATTTTTCAATCGCTGGTAGGATACTGAGGACCAATTTTAAAAATTTGTTAAATAATTTTTTCGTATAAAGCTAATTTTTACGCATCGTTTGAGGGGTCTTCCTACATCAAAATTTCGAAAATGGCTTTCCCGGGGCACTCTATTGTTCATAGTTTAAAAACTTAGAAAAAGGCTAAATATTACTTGACTTTTTCCAATTATTCTACATTTTTTGTTCGCGCGTTTATACTTTTTGATCTCATTCGATGTTATATAAACTAGTCGGACTTTGTGGATAAATTCTGTAACAGCTTTACGTACAGGGTAGTCAAATTTTGATAACAAATATATTTTTATTTTTTTTTGGGCAGAGTTTGTGCGCACAGGATTGATACTTGTTGTAATTATACATATTTTGCGTTGATGTGCCCGAAATAGTTAACGTAGTAGATAGTCTTAAAGTTTGGAAAACATGAGTGAAATTTTTTCAAAAAGTCAGTTTTTCGCGAGGCACATTTATAGTTTCTAATGAAATAGTATTATTATAGCAAATCGATTTTTTTTTTAATGATTCTGTAACCTGTGAAGCGTTAGAAATATATAACGCACTTATTTTATAAATCACTACACCGCACTTTTTATCACTTTTACGAATATAGTATTTTATAAATCACCAGAATGTTGAAGTGTTTACTCGTGATAGAAACACCCGATGTTACGTTCTTTCAAATAAAAATGTATTGAAACTGAATTTTATATATCACCGCTCCAGAAAATTTATCACTTTAAACTTCACATTCAACACTTACAATTTTTAGATGTTGGCGTGCATAATCACATGAATTAAAGTTGTAACACAGTAAAATATATATAAAAAAAAATATTCTTCAATCTTTAAATTAACTTAAAATAAAACCACAAACACTTTTAATTCATAATTTTTTAAAAATATAATAACATTTTAATTTTGTCAATTTATTTATTTTTATTTATTTTGGTTTTTCTTTTTCTTTTTCTTTTCCTATTTCTTTTTCAAATTTGATCATGATTGCCAAGTACAAAAATTTAGATCTAATAAGAAAATTAATTTTTATAATTTCATATACGTATTGATGTTGGAAATCCTGGAATTATTTTTATTTGTCATATATCAGTGATAACGTAAAGAAGCCTTAACTCATGAAATATGTATATAAAGAAACAATTTTTCGTTAACGGAACTTTGAGAAAAAAGTGAAAGAATTGAACTATATTTTTGTAAAAAATAGCCGTTTTTCATACTCATAGTGCTGAATTTGAATATTTTTCATGTCTAGACGAATTGAGATAATCCAAAAATTCTTTCAGCATATTATTTTGAAATATATAGCAAATTACAAAATATTTTTAAAAAATGTTTACCTCAGGACTTTTTCCCGACAAACGAAAGAAAGTCGAGACAAAAAATCTAAAATTAAAAATTCTAGAATAAATATTTTTTTAACTGTAAGAGACAACTTAGGTGAGTGAGCTTATTTTTTCTTTATCTTGCCAAGCACTACAGAAATATAAAAAATCTTTAAAATCGAACTTCATTTGTAAAAGTTACGATTTTTTGAAACGTTTTACATACTTAAGGTAGTCAAATTTGACACCCTGTAGCTTATCTTGTGTTATCACATGGTAACTACAAGATGATTTTTCTGAAAGCATAAGTCCTCCTCTGCAAATCTGCCATACATTTCAATTTAATTCGAGCAGTAGTTTTGGAGATACAGATTTATTACCAAATATTTGCGTTGGTGATTGAAAGTGAAGTGTATGGGAAGTGTTCAACGCAGGTGATTTATGAAATTAGGGCATAAATAAAATTTAGTATGGTTAGAGCTGAGAAGTTTACGGGTTGATTTGAATTTTAAATTTAGAGGATCACGGGGCTAGAGACCTCCAAAGTTGGTCACCTCGGGTATGTTTTTTTTTTTTTTTTTGTTTAAATTCACTATAAATTCATTTACAACTTGAATATAAAAAAATACATGTAGGTAATCCTTGTAAATATCTACAAAAGACATGCTTACATGTGTAGGTTATCTTTTTTAATTTAAAAGATATTTGGGCCGAAGCAAATTTTACCCTCATTTTTGGACTCGTTTTTTTTTTTAATTTTTTTAAACTTGAGTTCCTTAATTTGAGCCCTAAAATTTTGTGAAAATAATCACTTGATTTTTTACAACTTGATTTTTACACTTGATTTTTTACAATTCAAATAATATTACTGCAAGAATCATATAAATATATCTATCCAATAAAAAGTGATATTAATCTTAAGTTGAAACTTTTAAAAAAATTTACATTTTTGGGGTTATTTTCCAAAGAGGTGGTAATATTCTTTGACTTCTAAAATATTTTTTTTTTTTTCGGGACTACAGAATTTTTTGTAATATCCAAACTTTGTCGATTTTGAAAAAGTTTTTTAATTTGTTTTCTTAAATTCAAAAAGAAAGGTATAATCGGTCAAGCCCGACAATATTTTATCCTCATTGTCTACATCAAAATTCGGGGAGGGGTCTTTTATTAGAGTTGTGGTCAATTATGGACCGATACTCATATTAAGTGAAAAATAAAACATACGAACAAGCACCCGAAAACGTTTTATTTTTATTTTTCAATCAAAATAAATATCTTTAATGTTCAAAATATTTTTTCATTTGTTGAAAAAAATATGTGAGGGATTTTTATTTTTAAAATAAATATCCATCAATGATGAAAAAAATAAATATCTTTTACGATAAATATCTTTAACGATAAATATCAGTTCGAAAAAAATTTCAAATGATTGTTTTTTTTATTCATACTTTTGTTTTGTTTTCAAAATATTTTTTTATTCAAATGAAATTGTTGTTGTTTAGAATTTTTTCCATCCGATGAAAAAAGTTCAAAATAATTTTCAACTTTTGAAATAAATATCACAAAAGATATTTATATTTTTATTTCCATCATGATGAAAAAAATTAAAATATTGATGAAAATAAAAAAAATCATGATGGATTTTTATTATTTTTTGAACATTAAAGATTGTTTTTCGATTGAAATAAATATAAAAAGATTGTTTTTTTAGTATTAAAATCCGGTCTCTGCATACGAATATTACGTCGATACTAACAAAATATAAACTTGAATTTATTTTCACTTTTGGGTTATTTTCGATAAAGGGCTTTATATGGAAGCTATGGTAAATTATGGACCGATATTTGTAAAGTTTGGTGCTATTATTTATTTATTATATTAACATTTTATACTAAAATTTAGGAAAAGTTTTAACTTTTTAGATTTTTTTTATTTCTTTTAATTTATTTTTATTAAATTCTAATTCATAATTTTTCGTTAATGTCCATTACTGCAATTGCCACATATTTCCCGCAGGGTTATGTTCAAAATTGCAACTTGTAATTTGACTACAAGGTTTACATGGACAGACAGACGAACGGACGGACATCGTTAAATCGACTCAGAAAGTGATTCTAAGCCGATTGGTATAAATGTGTTTTAGACCAATATTTTTGAGTGTTACAAACATCAGCACAAGCGCATAATAAATATGTATGGTATAAATATACCCCCATATGTTGGTTAAAAAAGAATGTAAAGAAAAATAAAAATCTTAATTTATTGTTGTGCTTTTATGAACTCTCGTTGAGTATAGACAACTTTAGCTTTTCTAAAAACTTTTTCAAAATTAGACTTGAGAATTAAGCACGAAAAATCGACTTAAATAAACTTTTAGTATTAATTACAATAACACAAAAAATATTTCATGTGCCACGCGTTTTACAGCGGCAGAGTGACCATTTTAATGAAAAAACTAAATTTTTGAAACAAGTTTTCCCGGACTGGGATATTGTGTATTTTGGCATGCCAGTTCTCCTCCAAATTAACTTGAAAACACCTCAGTTCTGACCATGCGAAATTTTATTTAGATATCTTCAACGCACAATGGTCCCAAAACTATTTTTTTTGGAAATAATTCTGTAACTTTAGAACTGCAGAATAAATTTAAATGAAATTTCATATGGACAATCCTGAGGAGTATTTCAATTGATTTGGAGGAGCACAGGTCCTTAGAGGGTCTGGGGGACGGGGGGTGGACCTCCAAAGCTGGTCACCTCGGGTATGAAAATTTCCTAAAAAATTGCAAAAATTTCATTTATGATTTGATTGATTTTACTATTTTGCAAGTAAAAATTTCTATTACATAAAAATTAAATATACTTTAGACTATATAAAAAGTATAACTTTTTTGTGATTCCAGCTTTGCGATTTGAGAAATTATGGCGAAAATTCAAAATTTGTTGGAAAAATATGTCAAATTTGGAAAACCATGGTTTTTTTTTCCTTTAAATTATTCTGTATTTAGTTATCTTTCATAAAAATATGAATATTATATATGTTACTTAAGAAAATGTTTATATAACAGAAAAAGAATGTAACCACTTTTATGGCAAAAAAAAAAAAAAATCAAATTTTTTTTTTTTAAGTTCAAATTTAAATGCCTGTAACTTTTGTCTCCGTAAATATTTTTTCAAAATTCTATCTTTACACAATTTCGTTATTTGTTGTTAATGAAAAAAGGAAAGTTTAAAAAAAAAAGATTTATTTCCATTTCATTTTTTGAATGGGACACTGTGCACTATGCGCCGATAAATAAAAATGGAAATAAATATTATAAATCATTTTAATTTTACTACGAAACCCTAAAATATGCCGCACAATAGCATCAAACAATGAAATTATGATAAATTTTATTTAAATAATCCAATAGGTTTTGATATTACGCGTATTTTTTATCAGAATTATATATAAATTTAAATCTATAGTTTGTAAAAATTAGTATATGTTCAACTTAAAACCGCTATAACATTTGCGCCTCCTGCACGAAATTATTAACGCTAACTGATTTTACATACATACGAGTCACTTTATATTTATGCAAATGAATTTTAATGTGTCATTAAAAAAAAAAAAAATATATATAAAAATTGTTTTCAAAATCGTTCTTGTCTAAACTCGTAAAAATCAATCAAGTTCCATCGGAGTATTTTCTAATCATACGTCTAATCATTTATGTTATATCTAAGTAGTAATTACACTGAGTGAGGAAAAAAATCGATTCACCGTAGTTGTGGATCGATTTCATACAGTCATTAGATAGTTCCAAAATTTTTGTAACAAAAAATCTTAAATTTTGAATGAAAAAAGTTTTTTCGGGCACTAATTTCGAAATAACTCCTTAACTATTATATTGAAGCATTTATAAAAATAAGATAAATAAATAATTTTTTTTATACATCTTTATTCAGTTGGTTACATATAATACATAAAAAACTATACAATTTACACAACTTATAAATATAATACATACAATTACGTACATGCGTACATATTTATACATTAGATTACATAAAATTAAGATAAAAATTTAAAAATTTTCTTCATGAATTTGTTTTCACTCATACAAAACATGTTTATTATGGAGGACAATAAATATCAAAATTTAAACGTCCCTGTGAGTACACTTTTACCGATACCTGGGGATTTTCGGTAATATACGACTGAATGGATTCTCGGCAAAAAGCATTTTGTTCAACTTGAACCAGTTTCAAGTTTTTAGAAGACAAACGCTTCAGTGACTCACATTTAAGCGTATAATTTCCTAGAAGAGAAAGATATTTTAGATTTGAGGAATTTTCCAAAATGGGTCCCAATATTTCATCGGTAAGTTGACAATAGTTTAGATCCAAATCTTGTAGATTAGGTGCCACAGTTAACAAACACTTTTGACATTCATCATCAAATTGAAAATAATGTAATTTAATGGTGTTTAATTGAGATGCTTTAGAACATATTGGTTTCAAATATTGTAGTATTAAATCCGTTGCCAAAGAATAACCAGCACTTATGTAGAGACTCTTCAAATTTTGTCCAATAATTTCCAGTTGCCATGGGGTAAATTCTGGTGGTTCACGAAAATTCACATCTAAATGTTTTAATTGGGAAATTCTCTCGTAAGCTACATCTTGAAATCTCGGATGCAAACTCATTAGATTGAATGTGTCATGTATAGATAAATATTGTAATATTTCAATTAGACAGTCATCATTTAAGTCTAATAGGGTTTTATTAGATGTATTCATCTGTAAGAGAGATATTTGTATGAAGTTTTTAAAATTGTGTTAATAAAAGGCTTTATTAATTTATATAATGGGTAATATAGATATAAGGCTTTAAATAAGACAAATACTTAATTTTAATATACATACATAAGCATGTTTAAGAAATGTTTGCAAAACAAAATTCGGTTATTAGTGTATTATTAGGTATTTTAGATGAAGAGAATTGAGCAACATTTTTATAAAATTTTATGAAAATTGGCTTTATAATTTAATTTTAATAATGTAATTGATATTTTGTTTTAATAATTTTTCTGTGAACAAAATTATTTACAAAAGCATTTCAAACGAGTTAGGATAATTGATTTTTTTTATAAGGTATCATCTTTAAATTTTGAATAATATTATTAATACTTCCGAAACTATTGAGCAATTAAAAAATGATGTAGACTTAACACTATGCGACAAATTGAGGATCATCGCGTGGGGGCGGAATCATTCCATCTGCAATTGATAGCTCTTGATATGTGCAATAAACCCTCCAAAAGATTTTTCGCTGGTAAGCAAAATTTTTCTTTTATGACCTTTTAAACTTTTACATTTTTGCACCAAAGTAGTTTCAGATAAATAGAAAAAATAATATAAATATAGTTAGAAATAGTTTAACAAAAATGTTTAGAGCATTTAAATTGCGATATTTCATTAGAACATTTTATTCATTTATCTCTAAAAGTAAGGGGTCATTTCTAGTATTTTTTCAAGAAATGATATAAAAGTCAGTTAAAACTTGTGTTAAAATGTTCTACAGAAATTTTCTAAGTCGAATTTCACTAGGGGTCACCGAAGGTCTAAAGTTCATATTTTGAAGCATTTATCCAGAAAAACGGAGTTAATGAAATTATTAGTAATTTTTTTACGATTTCTACAAAAGTTTTAATTTTATGTTATATTTCATTGCCTAGTTTAAGGAGATTATATAAGAAATGTGGGAAAATTTTGTAATTTTCTTTTTTAACAACACACGATAAATCGGATCAATTTTTTACCTTTGGAGACCACTAGTAAAATTGAAATTGAAAGAAATATCTGTAGAACATTTTAACCCATTGAACACAAGTTTTAACCGACTTTCATGTCATTTCTTGAAAAAAGGACTGGAAATGACCCCTTATAAAGTAAGATAAATGAATTGAAAGTTCTAATAAAATATTTCCCGTTAAATGCTCTAAATATTTATGCAAAAATATTTAAGCTTCGAACTATATTGATATTATTTTTTTTCGATTTATCAGAGGCTACCTTGGAGAAAAAATAGAAAAGTTAAGATGGTCTTAAAACAAAAATTCAAGAGCTATAAATTGCATATGGAATGATTCCGCCCCCAAAATTCTGTTGCATAGTGTAATTTGAATTATATTTTTTTGGTATTTTTCTGACATATGACAAACCATATGTTGTAATATGTGATGTAATCCAATTAATTTTTTTAATATATATGTCACGAAGATTTTAGATTTATGTGTGTCCAAGTTTACTCCGTATGCCACAAAACCAGTGTTGCCCTCTGTTATTTTCAAGGAAAAATAATCCGGGTTTATTTAAAAAAATAAGCCTATATTTTTGAAGGACAAAAACGTAACAGTATGTATATAGCATTGCACATAGGAGCAAAGGTATACTAAACGTATTTAATAACGCATTTAAAAACGCATTAAATAAACCGCGGTATTTTAACATATGTGATTGGTATCGTTGAAAAGATAATTTTCTCTAGATTTTAAATATATTTTAATATATAACCCAACGAACAATACTTATTAATCAAAAAATAATGAAAATATACATAGTTTTTTTATTATCTTAATTTTGTGACCCGTGTAAATACATGTTAATAATAATACTGTTCTGAAGTTTATTCAACAAATTAGGAAATTATAAATTTGGTAAAATTTTTTTATTCCATGCATACCACTGTGTTGCCTTCGTTTCTGATGCCCCTAAAATTGTATAATCTTATAAATAAAAGCTAGTTGTACCAAATTTGAACCTGACATTCAAACTATTATGTGATTTATGCACTTTAAGTAAATTTCGGGAAGCACTATATATAGACACTGTGGTCTAGTGTGGACCAATTCCTTTGAAAGTTGGTAATTTATGGTTACCAAACAGTATTGCTAAATTGTATCAAAATCTGATTATATACTTATATGTCATATATAACGTTTAAACCTATATTTCGGGAATATCTTTGTATGAGAGCTAGGTGAAAATATGGACCGATCAAAACAAATTTTAGTAATAACTTTTTTTGTATCATTTATGTAACTTTTTTGCTTTCAGAAATTTTAGTACTTTAGGAGTGCGATCGAAAAAATCTTAACACACGTTTTGCCTCATAACTTTTTTTCCAAGCAATATTTAAAACTTTTTTTGATCTAGTTATCATTGAAAAATATGTCAGTTATTATATTTAATGACAATCAATTGATTTGTTGTGAATTTGATCAAAATTAATTGCGAAAATTTTTAAGGAATTTCAAAAAAATTCAAATTGGTCCTACAAATAATTGGTCAAAGAATTAAATGTCCGCTGTCAAACTATTTCCAAGGTTATTAAACAGTATCAGGACAATTCGACCATTGACAGGAAACATAGTTCGGGAAGAAAAAAGGTCAGGAAACACATCTTGTAGAAAAGCATTCCCATTAGCTCAGTGCTCTGACTATTTGGTGCGAAAAGTTAAAGCTAATTGTGGAGTTGGGAACATATTAAATCCAAAATGTTCCAGACTGGAATGCTGCAAATAATTTAGAAGCCAAGAAAAGAGCACAAAAATTAAAATTAAATTTCATACAAAAATACTCATGTTGTATAAAGAACGATAAAACGTATGTACTGGCAGATTTTTCGCAGCTTCCGGGTCAAAATTTTTATATTGCTGATGCTCAAGGAAATGTTGAAGATAAGTTCAGAACCGAAAAGCTAACGAAATTTCCTAAAGAATTCGTGGTGTTGCAAGATTTATGCAATTGTGGCAAAAGAAGCAGGTCATTTGTGACAGTGGGTTCTATAAATACCTAAAAATACATCAAAGAATGTGCAAAAAAATCATTTACCTTTCATAAGAGAGCATAATGTGTCCACATAGTTTTTGCCCGATTTGGCATTATGTCACTATGGTAATAAAGCTCTGGAGTGATATCAAAGCAATAACATAGTTCTTGTACAAAGAGAAGTCAATACACTAAATTGTCCGGAGCTAATAGCAGTGAAGAGATATTGGGCTCTTGTGAAAAGAGAATCGAAGAGGACAAAAGAGTTGTCCCAAAATATCAAAGATTTTAAAAGGAGATGGGCAGACTGTTCCAAAAAAGTGACTGAAACAACTATCAAATCTCTAATGGAAGGGTTATCAAAGAAGGTCTACGAGTTCATAAGTAGTGGACGGAAGTATAAAAGTTATATTTTTCTGTGATCTGTAGTATAATATCAATTAAATAACAAAACAATCAAAACTCTAAGATCAACCGTTCCCAAATTATTGAATTTTATATATGTTAAGATTTTTCAATCGCACTCTTTATACAAAAATAATGGTAATTATACTATTTTGATAAATTGTCAATTTGACCACTTCACTTGTTGTGAACAAATATTGCTTAAAAAAAATGTCCTTTTTATAGTTATATAGAAATTTTAGCATCAAACGCATTTTTGATTTATTGCCAAAGTTCTCCATATAGTTGCCCTTATGTACATTGCATTGATTTAATTTATTGCCGATATCTTTTTAAATATTTAACTTCTCTATAAATAATTTAAGCTGTTCTACTTATTTTTGCTAATCTTTATTAAATGGTTCTAAGTGTGATCTTAAAAGTCATTCAGATTTTATAAATCGGTCTTAGGAATTGCCAATTTTTTATTTCTTATCCGATTTCAAATATCTTTACTTCTTCTTAAAGCCCTTAATAAAACATGACTTATTAAATCTTTTAGCATATAATGAAAAATTACGTGAATAATAGGTTTTTTGAAAAACTATAAAAACTACATATGTAATAAAAAACGAAAGAGAAACTATAGTAGGTCAAGACCGACCATATGATACCCTACATCATTGTGTATGAGCTAAAAATTAGACCTATGGCCAATTGTAGACCAACACTTTTACTAAATGTAAAATAAAGTATACAAATACAGAACAATGCATTAATAGTAACATCTATGTGATTTTATGCACCTTTAGAGCGATCCCCGGAAGTGGGTTTATATGGGAGCTATGGTAAATTATGGACCGATCTTAATGAAATTTGGCTTAAACTATTAAAACTTATACAAAATTTCTTTGTGCCGAATTTCATTAAAATATTGCTATATTTAAGGCATTTATGACCACTAAACCCCTGTTCCGGGAAGGCATTTGTATGGGGGCTAGGTGAAATAATGGACCGATCATAGAAAGAAAGTGATTCTGAGTCGAACGGTATACTTAAAGGTGGGGGTACGATAATTTTTTCTGTGCGTTACAAACATCAGCACAAACGCAACCACCTATGGTGGTGTAGGGTATAAATAGTTAAGATATCTCAACGAAATTTTCAGGGATTGTGAAAAAAGAATGACACTTTTTCGGCAAAAAAATATAAATATATAAAATTTTTACAAAGTGTACAAATGAAAAAGACTGGACGCGAACGATCAAAATTGAGAGATATATAGCACAAGTAAGCATTTTTATATGAATTATCAAGGATATACAGCAATATTTGAAATCAGAAAAGAAACGAAAAATTCGCAAACGTTTAGAAATTTTCTTTGTCAGAGGTATCCAATTTAAATACCCATATCTCGGCTCCTGAGGGTCATGTGGTATCCCCCTTCAAAACTTAAAATTTTACACAATTTTATGTAAATCCAACCAACCAATGCTTTTTTAAAAGATATAAGATGATATTTTAAAACGGTTTTAAAGATACCAATGTTTAAGTTTTACTTTTTATTTCGTTTTACTATAATTTAGATATAAATATTTTTACGACACGTTTTTTATTTTTTTGCATAGTTTAAATCATCACACAAACTTCCATTTCTTGTATCTAACATAATCTGTTATCAAAATTGAATATAATCAAACGTGTTGTTATCATCAAACTAAATAAACTAAACAAATGTTGAGATTTTCTTTTCGTCTATATTTAAATTAATTGCAAAAGAACAAAATTCAAATCCCTAAGTGAAAATATATACAAACATACATATTCATACTTAAATGCAAAAAAAAAAAACACTACTAATTCTATTTATTAGAATTTGATTATATGTTTGCAAATATAATAGTATATGTTATCTACGTAAATAAGTATTAAGTAAGTACGAATGTATGTAGGTATGTATATTAAATGGATAAATGAATGTCAGTTAGATTTCGCACAAAACGAGCATAATCATTTTTCATCAAAAGCTTTACGCATTTCAACTGAAAAATGTTTGATGTACGTGTTGGAAAATAGAGTTTCTATGGGGCTGGCCCATCATGGCCTTTTGAAATGATCACAAGTAAACAAATCAAAACGGACCCACTAACAAATGGACAGATTCTAGAAGAAGATGCATCATAGTAGTAGAAGAGAGCGTGTTGTTGTGAGCTTTTGTCATTTTCACTACTAAACTAAATTTTCCACATCGTTAATTTATATTAATATGATTCCTTTTTGTTATTTTGCTTTATTTTGTTGTTGTTTTTTTTTTATTTTATTTTTGTGTCACATCAACCACCATCATTTCACACTTTGCTTTTGGAATTCAGGCAAAAAACCCAAAGCGTCATTCATTGTCAGACCTAACGTTTGCTTTTTGCTGTTTTTGTATTTTGGAGCGCACCCTCATAATCGAATATATGATTATTTACTACGTACATACATATGTATGTATTTATTTACTATACACTTACGTAAGTACATGTGTACATAAGTAGGTATTAGGGTATCCAATTATTCGGGTGTTCATATTAATCGGTTTATTCGTTAAATAATTATTCGGGGTTAAAAGTTGATCGGTTAATAAGCGATTATTGAGAAATTATTCGATTAACCGAATAACATTAGTTATATATGTAAAACATATTAATTATACAAATTATAGCATTAATTTTATTGAAATAGTTACTTAGAAACATAATATAAGATCAAATTCTTTTACAAAAGGATCATTTCGTAATTATTTTCTCCTATTTGTATGAAAAAATTTAATTTTTTGGCTAATACTATAAAATATTCTCCTAATTCCGCTTTATTTAATACATTTTTCATGTAAGTGTATTTTCCGTGTTAGATTGATATTTTGTTAAACGAGTCTAAATTAATATTTTTTGGGTACATTTAGGAGATGACAATTAAAAGTATTTGACTTGTGTAACTTTGAATTTACTTTAATCAAAGTAATGTTTTACGAATTTCTATTGACACAAGTTTAATTATTTATGAAGATATAATATTATTATTACCTTTTCTTATCGCTTTTTATAAAACATTATATCCCAACAAAAAATGCATCAAAAGAAATCAGTAAGATACTGAAATTGTTATCCAGAAATAGTTCGTATAATTTTCAATGAATTGCATTTCTTGATACCTGTGTTATGTCATGTCCTGTTCACGATGTGCAAAATTGCAATGAATATCCAAATTTTTTTAACGGCTCACGTTGGGGTAAAAGGGGTCGAAAATGGCGCTTAATTCAGGGAGAGGTGATATCAATATTTTAATGATGAGGATCTATTTTTATATTTATTATTAGGTAAAAAAATGTATTTTTTGAATTTTAGGATTTTTTTTGGCAGAATGGTAATGTCTGTCCGTCCTTAGGATTAAATGGGTCTAAAATCGCCGCATTATTCAGAGAAAGGTGATATGAATATTTAAATCATCATGATTTAATATTTTGTCAATTAGTTAGTAAAAAAAGATATTTTTAGAACTCTTGAATTTGTTTTGGCAGAATAGTAATGTCCGTCCGTCTGTCTATACATTAGAAAAAATGGGTCTAAAATGGCCGCATAATTCAAGAAAAGGCGATATCAATATTTTAATAATCACAACATGTTTTGTTTTTTATTAGTTAGTTAAAAAATATAAACTTTAAAAATACTCCGATTTTTTTTGGCAGAATGGTAGTGTCCGTCCGTCTGTCTATACATTAGGATTAATTGGCTAGAAGAAAGCCGCATAATTCAAGGAAGGGCGATATGAATATTTTAATAACCACAACTTGTTTTGTTCTTTACTGGTTAGTAAAAAAATGTACCATTATATCTCTACGATCTTTTTTGGCTAAATGGCAACATCCGTCCATCTGTCTGTACATTGTGAAAAAATGGATCTAAAATGGCCGCTTACTTCAAGGAAAAGTGAAATCGATATTTTTATAATCACAACTTGTTTGATTTTTACTAATTAGTAAAAAAATGCAAGAATCTTACAAATTTTTTCTGCCTGATATGTAATGTCCGTCCGTCTGTCTATACATTGGGGTTAAACATGTCAAAAACTAAGCATACTTCAGAAAAAGTGATATCAGTACTTTAGTGATCACTTTTGACTTTATTATTTATTAGTAAGTAAACAAATTCATTTTTAGAATTCTAAGGCATTCTTTGCAGAATGGTAATGTTTTCATAAAAAAAAAAAATTGTCATCAGTGAGAATAATCAACTGCGGATTGTGGTAGGTCTATATGTTTTATTTTATACTTTTTCCCCATACTTAATTGGATCGGAACTTATCAAAATTTTATTAAATATATCTTCGTTTGATTTTTGTCTACTACATTTTCGTGAAAAATGTTTCCGGTAATTTTTGAAATCTTTTTTTCTTGCTTCTTGGGTGTCTCAGAAAGTTGGCCATTTCGTAGAAGAGTATGTTTTATAATTTCTGGGCCGTGAATAAAAAACTTGTGGAGGGTAGGAGACATACATGGATATTTATCAACGTAGTATCTGGCTGTATTGTTCGCATAGTTCCTGAATTTTTCAATATTAAATACCAAGTACCAATATAAGGACACATCACTTTGTAGAATATAAAAACATTACATGAAATCATGTTCATTTTAACTGAGTTCGACTGTATTAAGCAGTAAAATTATTTTGTTTATTTAAAATAATTGTACAAAACAATAACAAAAAACAATAGTGAAATAACGAAAAATAAAACAAAGTAAAAAAAAATAAAAAAAATCTGCACTTAACCTGTTTTTGGTTTGGAGCAACTTGAGTTTTTTCACAAAAATGTAAATTTCTAAAATCGGGCAAAACTTTTTATTAAAGAAAAATTCACCGAAAGTTCATGAAAATTTAATTTTTAGCTCTTTTCTTAAAATATAAAAAAAATGTTGAACTTTGACAGCTCAGTACTCAAAAATCACGCAACCTACGTTAATTACTTTTATCGTTATTGATACATAATTTTGTCTATTTTTATTCGGTACCCAATTTTATTTAAAAAAGTTAATTTTCAAAATTCAATTAAACGCCACTTTCGACCCCTTTTACCCCAACGTGCGGCTCAACGAAATTATTTTAATTTTTATTATTATTTTAATAAAGAAAATTATGTATAAGATTGTTTTTCATTTGTTTCAGTTTTTTTTTTTTTTTTTTTTTTGTAAAGATAACATCCAAATATCGACGTCTTATAGCAGAGCAATTCATTTAAATCTTTCTATATATATTGGATCCTGTTTTATTACTTCTAAAGCAGAAGAAAAAGTATCACACTAAAAATTACTTTTATTTATTTTTACGTGAATATAACAGTAAGATGTAGTTTACATAAATTTATCATAAAAATACAAAATTTTCTAATTTATAATTCAAGAAAACTACATTTCGGTTAACCGGTTATTCGACAGAAATTATTCGGTTTATTCGTTATTCGAAAATAGAAAGTTTTAAATTATTCGGACAGTTAATCGACAAAAATTAAACGGATAACCGAATGACGGTTAATCGATTGGATACCCTAGTATGTATAGTTTGATTCTATACGCAATACCGGCTTTTGATTCCAGCCGCTTTGACAAAATTGGTTTAAAGTAAAAGACATAAAATTGTTGCACACACACAATTGTATATATAAAAATATAATTCCTTCAGATGCACTGTGGTTAATAAGGTAAGAAAATAGCTCAAAATTATAACTGTAGCTACAATTTTTAAAATATGTAATTTCAAATAATCCTATATTATTTTGGACATTCGATTTTTATAATTTTAATATTTATCTAGTTCGTTTGAATTCTAATTGCTCGCTTCAAAATTGATTCTGAATTATTAATGCCTATACGATATACAGTGCTTCATTGTGCGTTTTTATGCCAATAATTTCTATGTTAAATTCTATTAAATATTTGTTTCTTTTCTTATTACTAAGATGCTGCTTCACTCGTGTAGCTGTGTGACATACACTGGGTTAACTGTGGCGCGACCTATGGCGACGCAATGTTTATCTAAATTGTTATTTTTTCACACTCACGCAGTTCAATGAGTTTGTAAAAATTACGTTTGGGACTATGTGTTTTAGTAGTATATATGAGTATGTGTGTGTGTCACACAAATACATGGTTGCTGTCGCACATACACAGTGACAATATTATCGTTATATTTAAACATGAAAGACCAAATATTACGATTGTTGGTTTAAAGCTCTTTGTACGAGTATGTATTTAATTTCCGATTCTAGAGAACATAAGAAATGGACGAAATATTTGTACCCTCCTATTTTTAGCTTTCAATATTTTTTTAACCAGATTTATATTTCAATTTATATAGATGAATTTGTTATTTCTATATGGAAGTCCAAAGGTTGGATACATATTGGTTTTCAGGATCCAATATTTTGGACCAATTTACATCATACAATCACTTTGCGCAACTAGAGAATGAACCAACACATTAAAAGCGCCAAACAACGCCCTCGTTTTTTACTTACTTATGAAGTAAGTATTCGTGGATCTCTAGGAAATTCGGAATACTCTCTTTCGTTCCCGCAGAACGTTAATGTTGACTGCTACGAAACGTTCAAAATTTATCTATGGAAATAATTATATTTTAACTCGAAACTTAGGAAAGAAATCTTTCATATAATTTAAAAAAGTTATGACTAAAACAAGAGAAATTGAGTCATATTCAGAGAGGAAGCATTCAAAATCTGGCGAAACAAAATCCAGATACCTTGCAATTAAAATAAGCGTCATCGTGCATGACGCATGTATATTAAGAGCTTCTGGTCATTCAACAGCGTTATTATAGAGTGATCAAATATTCACTGAAGAGTGATCAAATATTCAAAGACCCGGTTAATTACGCTTACCTCTTGGCTGAGTTATTTGCGGGTAAGCGGTTGACCACTGCCTGAGCTTGAAAAGGTGTAAATGTAACTATGGAAAATATTTTTTTTTTTTTCGAGCACGTGCATTAAAAAGGGATTAACCGATTATAATAAAAACAAGTCTTCTGGGGTGCATACCAACTGGTCTTGAAACAGAGTTCTTCTACAGTGGCTTGCAGTATTGCCAACTTTTTTTGAAAAAAAAGCTACGTTCTATTCACTGGTGTAAATGCTGTGTTATTTAGTAGTATTTCTTCCAGCTCCATACAAATTTTCATTGCAATATATTAAAAAATTATATTCTGAGATATTATGAAAACGTTGTGATAAGTAAAACAAGCGCGAATGTTATCTGTCCCATAAAATCCACCTGTTTTGTATAAAAGTTTCCAAGTCCTATTTTCCAAAAAAAAAAATTGTTACCTCAAATTATTATTAAAAAATAATAAAAAGATAACTTGTGTTTCTAATTCAATAAAAAATTACAAAAAACATTTTGAACATGATCAATAAGCACACTGAGAAAAATTTCTAAGCGAAAAAAAAAATCGAACATCATTAATTATTGACAAAATCCATTCCCTAAAAAAGGGACATCAATGAAATCGGTTCAGATATAAGGAATCAGGAGGTGTCTAATTTTGGGACCCTATGGACTCGCCCCCTGTAGGTCTATATGGTCCAGGCTCAAAACTTAAATTCGCCTACACCTCTACTATCACCATGTGGAAGTCGGAGGAGCCGTTCCGAAGTTTCATAATTATTTCCATTTCATTTTTTGAATCGCACACTGTGCTGCGTTCGGTGCAAATACAATATTTAGTTATCCCCTGGCTACAGCCGCAAATTCAATTTAACAAATCCAAACCAAACGAGAGAAAAAGGTATAGTCGGTCCAGCCCGACCATATGATACCCTACACCATTGTGTATATTATAATTCGGGGAGGGGTCTTTTATTAGACTTGGAGCCATATGTAGACGGATACTCATAAGTGTAAGATAAAACATACGAATACAGAATATTACGTCGATGCAGCCATTTATATGAATTTATTCACTTTTGGTTGATTCCCGAAAGAGGGTCTTATATGGGAGCTATGGTAAATTATGAACCGATCTTTGTAGAATTTGGTACTATCATTTATGTTCATATAAAACCTATTTGTGTCGAATATTAACTTGATACTAACATTTTAATGAGATTTATGCCCGTTAAAGTGATTTTCTGAAAAAGGGTCTATGAACCGATCTTTTTAAAAATTGGCACACTTTAGACTTATATGAGCCAAATTTCATTGAAATATTGCTATATTTAAGGGATTTATGATCGTTAAACCCATTTCCGGAAGGACATTTGTATGGGGGCTAGGTAAAATAATGGACCGATCATAACTAATTTCAATAGGCTTCGTCCCTGGACTGTAGGAAACCTGTGTGCAAAATTTCATTAATTTTGGTTCAAAATTGCTACCTGTAGTTTGATTACAAGGTTTACATTGACGGACAGACGGACGGAAATTGTTAAATCGACTCAGAAAGTGATTCTAAGCCGATTGGTATAATATTTTTGGGCGTCACAAACATCAGCACAAACGCATAATACCATCCCCACCTATGGTGGTGTAGGGTATAAAAATCCATATCCAGTAAAAACTTGGTAATGGTATGTAGTTACGGATGTAGTTACTTTTCAGTGATAACAACATACTGTCTGCATTACACGAAAGTAGATTAGTAACTACTTACTTTTACCATATATGTAATCACTTACTTAAAATCTGATTTTTGGTAATGTTACTTTTTATTAATCTTCATTTAAATTATGAAAATTATACCCCTTATTCAAAATGAAAAAGTCTGTGCTAGCTAACGAGTGGCTAACTTTTTCTTATGGAAATTTACACATAAAAAACTTAGCCACTCGTTAGCAAGCATAGACTTTTTCATTTCGAAATGAACGAAAATTTTATTTCGACAATTCAGTTTCAAATTTTAACATAGTAAAGTAATGAAGTTTACGTAATCGTACAAGCACCAGAGTCTCTGGTAGATTCGAACCCACTACTTTCTGTATACAGTTAAGTTTTCCAACTTTGTAATTTGAATATATTAAATTGTTTTAATTTTAAAAAATTAAATTTAAAAAAATATCAGCTTTTTATTTTTCTATATTTCAGTACTTATTTGTAACCGATAATGTAACTAATTACTATTCATTTTGCTAATAATGACTTCTGTAATACTTTGAAATTAATGAGTTATTGTAATGACTTTCTGAAATGCTTACCTATAATAATATAGAGTAAGTAGTTGCCTCTAATAATGATTTATTCATCTAATATGTAAGTGGTGAAGAGCCATTATATTAGCTTCTTAACTCATTACATGGCAAGCAAAGTTTTTGCTTTGATAACATTAGGATTTTATAGTTGAAACAAAAAGTAGATTTTTCGACTATTTTTGACTTTGTTCTACATTTTGACTTTTGGCGTCAAGAAAGTCGATTTATCGACAATTATCAAACCAAAAAATAGATTACGACTTTTCGGCTTTTTACAAAGTCAATTTGTTGAACCCTCGATAAGATATAAATCTTTCGTTTTATAAAAAACAACTATTAAAATTATTTTTCGACGAAAATATTTGAATATAATTTGTACAAAAATAAAGATTTTATAGAATTTCAAAAATAATTTAGAAAATACTATACTTTTGCATTTTTCACAGAGCAGAGCATGATATATTTCACTCCATCTAGGGTATATATTTTTATATATGCAGTTTGACAGCTATAACAACAAAAAATTATAATTAGCTGTTTAACTGAGGTTACTTAGTATAGATTCGCACCGATTTTTACGTTTGTCTTGATAAAAATTTGTCTAATATAGACAAAACGTTATGCAACAAATAAAATCGTCCCTGCGCTGACTGAATTACGTATGTAAAAATTTTGGAAATTTTTTTTATTGCTGCATTTAGATCCCCTACTAGTTATACTTATGACCACCAAAGCACTTATCGATAACTCGAATAGTTTAGGATTTACAAAATTACCTATGTAAAACCATATATAAAACGCTCCAACAAAATTACCTACACAGAAAAAAATATTTCAAATAATTTTTTAATAAAATTATTAATTAACTTTATATTAGAATTTAATTATATGATTTATTAATATAATTAATTTTCTAATTGGTTTTCAGTTTTAGTTTTTAATAAATTGACAGCTGTTAATAAAATATAAAGAAAAATTAAATATTTGTCTATAAAAGTACAGAAATAAAATAAATTTAAGTAAATTTTCAAAAATTTTCAGCTCATTGCATCTATTTAAGGATCTAAAAAGTAATAATAATATTAATTATTCTAGTTATTAATATTATAATTTTGATGATTGGAGCAAAAGCAATTAAAAATTAATTAATATTACAAATTTCGTAATTGAAGTCCATTTTTACTTTTTTCTGTGTATGTAAACAATTTTTCATACAAATTAATATTAATATTATTCTTAGAGAAAATGGTAATATTAAAATTTAAGCATAAAATATTTAATATTGTGTGCTTATGATATGCTGCCTAAAAGTATATATCCCAAGTCTAGTTACACTAAAATTAACTGATACAGACTTGCGTAAACTAATGCTTTGATGATGTCTGTCCATCTGGCTATCTTTCAGTTTCAGATTAATATAAAATGTACACGCAAAGAAAAAATATGGTGAATAGCAACCACAATTGATTACTGTCATATTATGGTTAGATTTTATGGTTGTTTTGTAAATTATATTATGGTTAGATGTAGCACCATAATATGGTTGAATCATAATAAAAATATTGTTGATCTACAACCATATTTTTGTTGTATATGTACTTGATCCATGTGTATAACAATAATATGGTTAAATAACAATAAAAATATTGTTGATCTACAACTATATTTTTGTTGTATATATACTTGATGCATGTATACAGCAATAATATGGTTAAATCACAATAAAAATATTGTCTCCAACTATATTTTTGTTGTTTTTGTACTCGATTCATGTATACAGCAATAATAGGGTTGAATCACAATAACGGTACTTAGCGTCGAGAAACAATTATTATGCCTAAAAATAAATAAAAGCCAATTAATTTATCGTATGAAAGTTTTTATTAAAATTAATTAGGATTAAGCTACGTAAAATAAATCCCTTTGATATAAAAAGATAAATTTATCAAATGTGAATGATGAAACTTGAGAAATTTCTTAAATACTCGTACAAGCTGACACATTTTTTAGCACTCCGAAGATAACCAATTATGTAGTTTTCTTTGTATATTATCCGTTTACAATATTTCCACAATATGAAACACTTATTTATTTATAGTTTAATTTTAATTAAAATAATTTATTTTAAATAATTCACTTTTAAAAATATATTCAGCATATTTTCTAATACATTTTTAACTTGCCGACAGACAACTAGCTCAATGAAAGAAGCAAACTAAACTGAATAAAAATCAACAAGTATACTTATTGTCAAGTACTAATAATATATATTGTTGCCAATATAAAACAAACATTTTGTTGTCAATTCAAAATTACAAACAAAATAATATATTCAGGAATTGAAAATATTTTTTTTGCACATGAAATTTTAACTACAATAATGTGGTTGTAATTTAAACATATTGCTTAACATGTTTTTCCAACAATATAATTGTGAGTTGAGAACAAATGTATAATTGTTACAACAAAATTGTTTTTAAAATAAAATATATTCAACAATAAGAATGTTTGCGACGGAAAAATCTCTCTGCAAAGAAAATAATATTGTTGGGGCAACCATATTGAGAAATGTTTTTTCTCTGCGTGTATTTATTTATTTTTTTAATAATCAGAACAGAAAAAAGTTCGGGATACTATGCTGTCAATGACATCTGAGCGTTACCTATTATATATTGGATTTCTTTTAATCAAAAATTAAAAGTTGTGTACAGTGTTGATCGAAAACTATATTTTTAGAGGTACTTTGAAATTGGTCCAGCTCACGAAAGTGAAATAATTGATTCCTAATATTTTGGAAATCAGTTTAAGACACATAAATCTTTAATTTTAGGAGGGTACACTTGCAACATTTTTTGTCTTCGCCCAAATTGACGCACTTTATTGAGTTCAGGAATTTTTATTAAATGTTTAATTTTATCTTATCTAAAATCTTTTTTCTAAAAATCATGAAATACGGGTTCATTAATTTATCTTTAGCTATCGTTTAATATATGTAACATTAATATTGGTGAATTTTCGTTTTTAATTTTTTTGAAGATTTTTCTGGTATCATCAGAAAATTACCTTTTAATAGCATTTTCCAATTGTATTAGGAAGTTGAAATTTGACCAAGATATTACTAATAATACCTCTTTTCATATTACAAACTTATATTTAAATGAACTTAAGAACCTGCAAAAAGAGAAGCACAATCATATCTTAACAAAAAATTGCTCCACAAAATTACTTATGTAAGTTTTCGTTGATTTTCTCCAAAACGCGTCAAAAATTTCATTCTTTTTCATAAAACACATAATTTGTGTTACTAAGCCTATTCATAAGTGAAGAAAATTTGTAAAAATTTAGCGAAGTAACAAAGAAACTGCAAAATTAAACAGTTTTTCAGCTTTACTGAAAAGTTATTAAAAATTACATAGGTAATTTAGTCAGCGCAGGGACGAAATGTTTTTTTGAGGATATTTAAAAAATATTTTCTTTCATTTTCTCATTTTAAATGATCTTTTAAAAATGTCAGCTTTCTCTTTGCTCACAAAATTGAAAGAATAAAAAGCATACGATTTGCAAGGGTAATTGAAGTTTTATTCGATATTGAAGACGATATTTACGTTTTGAGCGGATAAATTAATGAAGCAACAAATTTGAGTTTTAAAGATTCAAAATTTTACATTAATAATGTATTAAAATGGTCTAATAAATTTAAAACAAATTAAACTTTAAAAAGTTAATTCCTCCTGAATGAGGACGAATTGGAATTTTTTTGATATGATACAACAAATTTTGAAACAAATTTTATAAAAACTAAATAAACCCTTGGTTTTTGTTACAAACATAATAACAAATTAAATTTTCATTTTAATCTCATTGTAGTTCAGGATATAAAAAATCTATATTTATAAAATTGTTTTTATATAAACCAAACATGCAAAAAGCTACAAATATAAATAGAGTATCATAGTCATTAACATCAACAACAATACATAACATTTTTAGAGAAAGAAAGAGAAGTTAAATTTTAAGATTAAATAAAAATTCAATTTGATTTTCTATTGTGTTTAAGCTCTTATTAGCAGCATCAACAAAAGCGTTGACAACGTAAAAAGCGACAAAAGCAGCATCTAACACGCCTCTCAACTAAATTGCAATGTCTTTAAATAAATAAATATACGTTCGTACCTACATAATATTTTTGTTTACAGATATTTCTGTTTTCTATAAGGATTTTATTTTGTTTGCTTTTGAAATCCTTTAAAATACCTTTTTTTTTTGTTATGAGAAAAAATAAATACTTAAGATAATTATTATAATCCTTAATATTCAACCATATAATTTTGTTTTAATAATTTTTTTGTTTACGACATTCATCTTCATAATTTTGAACACCCGCAACATCATTATCACCATCGTTAACAACATCATAAAATAATGGAGTCTATTTAACGACAATGGCAAGGACATTTGTTTTATTTTATTACATCACAACAACAAATATATAAGAAAACAACTACAAAAAACAATGGCAACTTGTTGTCCATAAACATGCCATTATATTGAATTTAATTATACAGTTACAGAGTAAAAATACTTTGTTTTTCATACCCATAATGATGCACTACATTTTTAAATTAGTCTCTTAAGTTTATTAGAAATATTTGCAACGAATATTTAAAAAATAAATTTATTGGAATTTTAATACACATTTCTTCCTTCATTCGATTAAATAATTGTGAAAAAATTATTTACTTTAAAAGTGTTCTTACATCCTGATATTTGGAGACCCC
The DNA here is from genome assembly GCA_951394005.1 of Protophormia terraenovae. NCBI lineage: Eukaryota > Metazoa > Arthropoda > Insecta > Diptera > Calliphoridae > Protophormia > Protophormia terraenovae. The sequence goes on along the minus strand of OX596074.1, from coordinate 45,828,241 downwards.
ATTGTCGAGATTATAAAGAATTAAACTCCTTTCACTTGATTCTTCATTATGTTCATATCCAGGACTTCCTGGAACACAATTTTATTAAACGAGTTTTAACATGAATGAACAATTACATATTTATTCAACGGAAATTAATGTCACACTTTTAATAGTATGAATGCTTTATAATACCCAATACATTGCAATGTGTTACTAACATTATAACAAATTAATTATACTTACTTATTTTTTTTTATACAGTTTTTAAATATAAGTAGTACTACAAACATACTTGTACTTGGACTTGGACAGAAGCTCTATCGTATCATCATATACAATTGGATAATGATAAAATTTAATTATGACATAAAGAATATTGTAATTATCTACACAAACATGCATACAATATAATTATATACATACATACATACATACAAATTAACACATAGGAAAACATATAAATGTATAAGATAGTAAAAGGACATAAGTAAGTTTTATTATAAACAAAGAACCATAATGCAAATCTAATAAATTTTATTAAAACTACTTGGACTTTGACAGATGTTTGTATATGTACTAGTCTCTATAAAAGGGCGATGTTTGTAAAATTTATTTGTAAAAATATGGCTAGATATTTATAAGGTGCTAGATGCATAGATAATCTTCTTTATTATAGGGTATAATTGTTCACAACTCAAATATATACCAAATCTTATTTTATTTTTGATATTGTCAATACTAAAAATAATGGGTATTTTTAAGAAGTTTCTTTCTTTCCTTTATGCGCTTTCGTAAACATTTCAAGAAAAGTTAAAATATAATTTGTGCAAAATAATAGACTTATTTTAAAGGATTATATTTTTTGTTTTAATTTACCTTATAATTTGGATAAATTTTCTGAAAATAATTAAATGTAAGGTAAATGAAATATTATTGTTGACAAAAATATTATAAAATAATATTATTTTTACGAAATGATGGGTCGTAATGTACATGGCACTCCTTAAGAAAGGCGAATAGTGAAATAATTACGTGACCAAGGAAAAACACTTGATTTTATTGCGGAATTGCTTGGAAGGTCTTACCATTTCGTAAGAAACGCGATCAAGTGAAAGCCATCAAAAGAAACACGTGGTAGACCTTGCAAAATAACCGCTACCACGGATTCACAGATAGCTCTTCTAGTGAAGAAGCAGCCATTTCTATCTTCAAAAGCCGTTTCTGAAGAAATAGGTAACATAATTAGTGCTTCAACAGTCCGATGAAAACTTTTAGAGAAAGGTTTGCCAAGTAGAATCGCCAGGAAGTTACCATTTTTAAGCTCAAAAAACTAAGCAGCTCAAAAAAAATTTGTTACAAAAATTAAAAGTAGTAAAGTTGATAATTTTAAGAACATTTTATGGAACGACGAAACAAAAATTAACTTGTTCGGGTCAGATAGTCGCAGAAATGTTAGATGACCAAATGGAAAGGAACTAGATGATCGTTATACAAAAAAGATTGTAAAACACGGCGGAGGAAGTATAATGGTGTGGGGTGAATTTTGTTGGCATGGTGTTGGCCCTCTTTATTAGATCACAAAAATAATGAACTAAGAAATGTACCGTGATATTTTGAAGGATATTATGCTACCCTATGTGGAGAACAATATGCCACCAGAATGGACTTTACAACAGGACAATGATCCTAAGCACTCCTCAAAATTTGTTAAATCTTGGCTGAGTGCTAACAATGTATCTCTTTTAGAATGGCCTTCACAGTCACCGGATCTAAATCCTATTGAGAACCTTTGGGTTAACCTGAAGAGAGGTCTAGATGGGAAGACATTTCGGAATAAAAATCAACTTTGGAAAGATGTTAAAAAGAAATGGGAGGCAATTTTTATAGAAAAATGTCAAAAATTTATAGAATCAATGCCCAGAAGAGTTCAGTACATTTTAAACAATAATGGCGGTCATTCAGGTTATTGAATCAACTTGGCATATTATTATAATATTCAATATTAGTAGAAAATTTAATTTGTTTTAGTCTTTAATGAAAAAAATATATATTTGTTTAAGAAATATTGAATAAGTCTATTATTTTGAATCATATGAAAATGATTTTTTTTTTTATATTTTATTTAAATAAAGTCATAAAAAAACAAAAACATTTGTGGATGGTGTATCTTTTAGTACAGTTCTTAAATAAATAAAAAATAAATTTAAATATCATTCATAATGGAATATATTTACCAAATAAAAATAAGTCTATTATTTTGCACAGCACTGTAAATGATACAACTGTGCTCAAGATTAAGGTGAGATGCTGCTATGATGATATGGTCGAGACATTTTCCCCTTGCTTAGGGGTTGGTGCCATCCCCTCCAGTCACCCTTGTGACTGTTTTACTGCAAGCAGTAACACATTAAACCACAACTAACAGGTAGCTTTCCGAAGGTCCTCACCAATAACCAGTCATGAACCAGTGACTACATAGTCATGACTGGTCTTGGGGCAACTGGTTCCAGTGGCGACTAAGTTTAAGTCCTAGGTAAGACCTCGAACTTTCGCTCTCCAGTTTCTAGAACCCGGGAAGCTCCTAGGTACTGATGCACCTTTTGTTTCTGTCTAACTTAACACGAACTTTAAAACAAAAGCATGTAAAAGTTAAAGAGTGTATAGAGACAGGATTTTCTCTACCAAGTAAAAGCTATACATCAAGGAGGAAATTTCTCCGAGAAGACAAACCGCCGAGGCGGAATATAAATGATACACTAAAAGAAAGAAAAGATTCATCAACAAATTTTTGGAGTCTGAATAAAATTTTTCTTTCAAAATTAAAGATTTTTTTTATCTTTAATATTATTGATACACAAATCTTAATTTTATTCACAGTTGAGTGAAAATAATTACATTTAAATTGTATGCACTAATAAGCAAAAATATAAAATTATTTTTTCTTCTTTAAACACAAATAGATAGGCTGGACGGAATACGAAGAGCTAAACAAGAATCTGCTTTCCATAAAACAATCAGTACATGATAGAAAAAAGTGAAACAGATCCTTGTTTAGCACGCTAAACTCCATATAATCCACCAATTTTTGTTTTAAAAAGAAAACTATTTTTTTTTTTTTGCCCAACAGTACACAGAATTAAATTTGTAACTTCTAATTGGCTATAATTGGTAATAGGTGTAGCAGAGAAGTTATCAATATTAAATTTGAAATGGAGACTCCACATACCCCTCAGTAGCGGAGCTATGGGGGCTCAAAGTAGAGTACCCGAAATAAAAAAATTTTAAACGCTTGCTTATTTTTGCTTCTTGTTTTTATATTTTCACATTTTATTAAAGCTCTCGATAAGATCTATAAAAAAATATGCTATTTATCTGTTATAGTTTTCGAGTTACTTGCATTTGAAATTTTAACTACCTCAATTTTGCACATTCTTGGCTCAGTTTTTCTGACCGATTTGATTAGTTTTTCCTTTAACTAATTAAAGAACAAAATTGTATATTGAATAAAGAAAAAAGTCGATATCTTTACCGAGTCCAAAAATAAAGAATTTTAAGTTTTGGCCGAAAAACTGCTACACTTTTTTTCTCTAAAATGTAATTTTCTTTAACAACAAAATAAATATATCTGCATAAAGATTATTTTAACATAAAAAATTAGCCCAACAACTCAAGCGGTATAGGTACACACTCTCCAAATTAACCTATTTTATATAAACTTTTGATTTCAGTCTATATTTTCTGTTTTTAAGAATTCTCAATCATATCCTCCGGGACATCGGGAAATTGTGGATTTTATAGGCGAAAATGTGAAAAAACGCATTTTTAAGATTTTCGTTGTTTTTTTTTTTTTTTTTAGCAATTGTGAGATTTCTTTTACAAAAATCATAAAATTTTTTACAGTTTCTCATCTGATACAATAAAGTCTACGATCCTCGTTAAAAATGTAAAATGCAGATAAAATATTTACAGTTTCTCCAAAAAACATTTTTTTTACAAAAATTTTACTTTAATTACAAGAAGCTAGTATGTTATATTCGAATTGGGCGAATCTATATACCCACCATCAAGTTTTTCAAATTTTACGTTATATGGGAGGTGAGCGGTAAAGTGGACGGACCACGCCCATTTTTTGTTTCCTAGATTACAATGGTCCTTGGACTATTTGTACACAGTTTTTTTTTTTGATGTTACCTTTTAGTAGGTAGATCACGCACATTTTCGGTTTCCGAGCTTATATTGATTGTCGAACTATCTGTATAATAATTCGCTTTTTGTACATGCTTTTCTTTAAGAGTTATCAGCAGAAAAGTATGAAATGAAGCTACAAGGAATACACCGTTTTTCTAATATTTGGCCCATAGCTTTTTTTATCTATTAACCATTTCTCCGAATCTAACCAGGACCCAGAAAATATATACAATATATATATATTTCTTTTTTTTGATGGTGGGTATAAAAATTAGAAAAAAGTATAAACTCGATTTTTTCAACTAGATGATATTACCTAGCTGACATAATTCTTCATTATATAGAGAAAGATTAAAATCAATATACATATTTTATACACCGAAAAAAGCAATTTTAATGAATGAAGTACATTTAATGAAATTCATTATTTTTTCCAAGAATTTATCAATTTAATATACGAATTATTTGTTTCAATGAAAATATTAATTAAAATTCAATGAAAAAATTAACGCTATTATGAACATTACATTGAAAATATTGAATCAATGAAATATTTCATTAAAATATGTTAAATTAAATGTTTTCTAACGGGAAATAAAGTGAATAGAAAAAAATCTTAAAAAAATGACGCGTTTAAAAAAAAGCTAAAAAAAACAGTGTTGTGTTAAAAACGAAAATAATTAAAAGTAGAAGATATAAAGCATGGACGTCCGAATTATTAAAATACATAAATATAAATTTATTCATACAGAAGAAGCCGAGCAGCATCATCAAAATGATTATATCAATTACTAAAAACTGTCAAAAATATCAAACAAAAAAAAAAAAAAAAAAATTCTCAATTAATGAATTAAAAATGTATAAAGGATATAAAAGTATAGTTAAATTTTATTTTTATTTCATTTTTGCTTGTAAATTTATTAAATTTCGATGCAAAATGAAACAATAATGTTAATTGAAAAAAAGACCGTAATATTTTTTTCTATGAAATATTCGATTTAATTTATATTGGTGTAGATAAAACAATTTAGACTCATAAGAATGTGTTATTAGCCTCAAATATAAGGGTTTCAAAAAATATCGCGAATTCAAAAACAAAGAGGATTCTATTCGTAAGTATTTATAAATATATAAATATATCCGGTGATCAACATGGTATTCATTGCAAGTATCTGGAACTTTTTATGAAAATAAAGGAATTTCTATAGATAAAAAAACTTAAAGGTAATTAGTTTAAAAAATTTTAAGTCATTGAACGAATTTTTAACATTTTATTTATAAACTTTTTTTGTTCAGGATATTGCTGTTGCCATATTACACAGAAAAAATATTTCAAATATTTTTTTAATAAAATTATTAATTAACTTTATATTGGAATTTAATTATATGATTTATTAATATAATTAATTTTCTAATTGGTTTACAGTTTTGCTTTTCAATAAATTGACATCTGTTAATAAAATGTAAAGAAAACTTAAATATTTGTCTATAAAAGTACAGAAATAAAATAAATTTAAGTAAATTTTCAAAAATTTTCAGCTCATCGCATCTATTTAAGGAATAGAAGTAAGAATAATATCAATTATTCTAGTTATTAATATTATCATTTTGATGATTGGAGCAAAATCAATTAAAATTTAATTAATATTACAAATTTCGTAATTGAAGTCCATTTTTACTTTTTTCTGTGTAATGTGGAGTCTAAATGGATATTCCATACCATCATTGAGCAATATAGAAGACAACAGGAAGTATTTTATAAAATAAATGACAAAGCAAACACGAAGTTTACGATCACATCTGTAACATGTATTTTGCTTATTTACATTTTTTAGTGAAATGCAATAAAAACATTGTATTATATTTATGGAAAATTGTATTTAATGTTTGCTTATATCAACGGTTCTCAAATGGGGGTCCGCGACCCACAGGGGGTCAGCAAGGACAATCGTAGGGGGTCGCGAGGAGATCCTGAAAAGTACCAAATTTTTATGGAAATATTATATAGAAGTTTTATTATTACAATTACATCTCCAAATTAAAGGAAAAGTAACGATTTTTTTTTTACTTTAATTTGGCGAAGCTATAGATTTTACACGTGAAACCCTTTAATTTTTTTAAATATGTATATTATACCAATAACTTTGTATACCCTACACCACCATAGGTGGGGAGGGTATTATGCGTTTGTGCTGATGTTTGTAACACCCAAAAATATTGGTCTAAGACCCACCTTAATTTATACCAATCGGCTTAGAATCACTTTCTGAGTCGATTTAACGATGTCCGTCCGTCTGACCGTCTGTCCGTCCATGTAAACCTTGTAATCAAATTTCAGGTCGCAATTTTGAACAAAAATTAATGAAATTTGGCACACAGGTTCCTTACAGTCCAGGGACGAAGCCTTTTGAAATTGGTTATGATTGGTTCATTATTTCACCTAACCCCCATATAAATTTCCTTCCGGAAAAGGGTTTAACGATCATAAAACCCTTAAATATAGTAATATTTCAATTTGGTACATATAAGTTTCATATAAGTTTAAATAAGTGTGCCGATTTTTATAAAGATCGGTCCATAATTGACCGGGCATAAATCCCATTAAAATGTTAGTATCAAGTTAATATTCGACACAAATAAGTTTTATATAAACATAAATGATAGTTCCAAATTTTTCGAAGATCGGTCCATAATTTAACATAGCTCCCATATAAGGCCCTCTTTCGGGAATCACCCAAAAGTGAATAAATTCATATAAATGTTAACATAGAGGTAATATTCTGTATTCGTATGTTTTATTTCACACTTAGTATGAGTATCGGTCCACATTTGGCTCCAAGTCTAATAAAAGACCGCTCCTCAAATTATAATGTACACAATGGTGTAGGGTACTATATGGTCAGGCTTGACCGACTAAATTTTTTTCTCTCGTTTTTAAGTTGTGCCCATTTCGAATTTTAACCATAGAATGATATCATGTTGAATAAGATTGATAAAATCTGTCCGAATGATGCGACTTTTCAATGCTGAGTATGGAAAACTTGCATTTCAGAGAGAAGTTTGCAGGCTATAAAAACTAATGTGTTAAATTTAATTTTGAATCAACATATTTAAAAGCTTTTTCTCATGAAGATCTCTTTTTTATTATTTTAAAATTTTAAAATTATTTAATTTTCAACAGATTTTTATCTGATTTTAAATTATATATTGACTATATATAGTACAATTTAATAATTTAATTTAAAATAAAATAAAAACTAAAAATGCAGAACAAGCCTATTATTATAATACATTATTCAATGTATAGTTTCATTGGGACAAAATATGAGTTCATTGAAATGAATGTACTGTTCACTGGAATTATTTATTTTATTAAATGAACGTGTTCACTGATTCAATGTAAGAATGAATTTAATCAATGAACTTTTACTTTGAATTTTAATATCAATGTATTGTTTCAATGAACATGTACATAGGGTCAAAAATAACGTACAAATTCATTGAAATAATGAACTTTTTCATTGTATTTATGTACCTTTTTGGTTCATTGTAGAACCGAAATATTACCACTTTAAAATTTAATAAGTCACGATAGATATTAAATTTTCTATAGAATAAAGAAATCCTATGAGACCAAAAATAATCGATTTTGAATTTGAAAATTTAAAAATTATGATATTTTTTTTTTTTTGGCTGAAAAAGTTTGCCAATGGCTTCCTCCAAACCTTCAACAAATGTGGACTTTATGGGAAAAATTACCAAAAATCTTGGTAGTTGTGGGATTTATTTTACAAAAATCTTAAATTTGTTAAACTTTATCTTTTTAAATGACCGAAATCATCTTTTTCAAATTAACTTTCTTTGTCTAGCTGACATAATTCTTAATTATATAAGGCAAGGCATTAAGATTAATTCCGTGGCTTTGTGTATCATTGTGATCGAGATACTTTTAATTTTTTTGTTATCATAGAGTAAAATTTGCATTAGGGTTTAGCTTTTTTTTATCCTTTTTAATAAGATGTTGAATTTGTAAATTTAAATGGAATATGGAAACTTATATAAAAAAATCTTAACATCAATTGAAAAACTATTGGAAATCCAAAATTGTTATTCTATTGTATTTTAGTACTTGTTTTTTTATTTTGGTGGTGATAATATTATTGTTTGTTGTTATTTGTTATAAATTTAGCATGTTTCTTATCTAATCAACAAGTATTTCGATTTTTCATGTTTATCTACTTAACACACATTATCATCACAACCATTCACTAACATTTACGAACATTCAACCCCTTTTACTATACGGTTTTAAGGGTAATCAAAATATCAATAAAAATTCGATACATGTGTATGTGTACAAATGGGGTAATAACTCTGCAAGGGAAAATATATAAAGACTTCTAAGAGGCCTTTTAAGCGCAATTAAAATGTCTTTACTTGTAGCTAAATCTGCTGAAAGTCCTAACCGAGAAAATCTTTTAGGAAGCATTCAAAATTAAGGTCATTTTTATTTGATTTTTCAGAAAGAAAGAATGAAAAGGTATTATAATTTTCTGTTATGGAGAGAGGAAACCTTTAAAAAGGCCTCTTTATTAAAAACCTTTCAGCTTTTCCAGCTGGAAATATATTCACATACTTGTAACCAAAAAAATTGTTGATGACTTTTAGACCATAAAACCCAAATAAGTTAAAAACAAATATGGAAAGCGAATCGATTTGAACTGAATAAAAAAAAAGTAAATTAAATGAGTGTAAAAATACGGGAGTTTTAAGCCAATTTCAATTAAATTAAAAGTGCCTGCTTAAATATAAAATGTTTTCAATTTCAACACCTACATTAATGTAATGTTGAAATTGTAACCTTTAAATCTATTGATATAAGCAAATTGCCAATCACTTGAGTTTGATTAAAATAAATATGTATGGTATAGGTTTATATAAATGTATGTACTTATGTATGTTCTAAATATTTTACTTTTTATGATTTTTTTTTTAATCTTCAGAAAAATATATCAATCAAAAATTTCAGTTGAAAAAAACTAATTTTTTAAATGAAAAATAAAAAAAGAAGGAATTTCCAATATTGTTTTTCGCTACCAATACCGTGTATTTGGGTTGTCAATTGTAAAAGGTTAATACATGTATTTCAGTTCAATCAATTATACGTACATTTAGTTCTAAGTTTAAAGTTTTCTACAATATTCATTAAAACAAAACAAAAAAATAATCATAAAATGCTAATAGGATTTGTTAGATTTTTTTATAAATTTTTTACATGAGTGCAATTTTTGCATGCATTTGTGACAACATTTATGCAAACAAACACGAGCAACATCCTTCAATTAGCGGTTTTCCTTATGGCAACAACATCTTTAATCTTATTTTACTTTTGTATTCTCATACGTATGTACGATTATGAATGATGCGGTGAATGTTGTTACAAGTGGTACGTGACATTTCCTAAATCACTTCTAGTTGTTTGTTTTCTCATACATATGATGTTTTTGAATTTTTTTTCTGTTAAAATACCATCGTTTTAGGGCAATTTGTTGTTGATACTTGTTGTAACATTAATTTAGAAATGCAATTGTTGCATCCGTTATTCTGCAACACAATACAAAATGCATCTATATGACCAAATGCTTTGTTTGTCTCAAGTAAATAAATTATTTGATTCGTTACAAATGCATCAAGATTACTAATGAAAGAAATGTATGCTTACTTTTGTCATACAGGCAGAAATTAAAAGGATTAATTTTAAAAATAGCAATTTTTATAAAAAGTGGTTGCGTTTTTTTTCGCAAAAAAATGAAACGTCTTATATGTTATGTTGACTACATTTGTAGCAAAAACTGAAATGTAAAATATTTTTTATATTATTTTAAATCACTGAATCTATATTTAATGAAAACTTAATTATTATTAGAAAAAAAAAAAAAAAATTATTAAAATCGGTTTAAAATTAAAACATAAACCAAGAGAAAAATCAATTACATACGTGTATTAAACAATACCATTCAGTGTCAATAGTGAATCTTTAATGCATGTTTTCAAAACACTGCGTGTTCAAATCATTAACGAACATTATTCCCAATTGGCATCAAGTTATCACCACTTAATATCGAATTATATTTTTATCATGTTGTATATTTAAATTTTGTAAACGAATGGTAGCAAAAAGCCGATACTGAAAATCAGTCAATGTGACCACAATCGTAGAGGATTTAGATTAGAATTTTACCCTCAGTGCCTCGAAAATAATAACATAAAAAATGTTGCAAATGTTGCAATGTTCCACCCTAAAATTAATGAATAATAATATGTTACAAACTAATTCCCAAAATATTTCGAATTAAGTAATTATTTCACTTTCGTGAACTTGACCATTTTTAAAATTTCTCCAAAAATATGATTAAAAAACTGTTGATAAAAAAACTATAACAAATAATAGAAACGTGCCGATTAATACATCATTAGCTAATTTTTTTATTCTCATTAAATTAAGATTTTTGTAAAATTTTCTTTGAATATTTTCAAATACTATTTTATTAAAATTTCGGAACATTTTCATCGAAATTAGATCAAATTTATTCAAAACTATTCATAAACATTAAAGTGATAGATGAATTGATATGTTATAAACTAATCCTCAAAATATTTTGGCTCAGTTAATTCGCACACGTGTCCAACTCACGTAATACCTCCAAAAATATTTTTTTCGATTAACAGTTTGTCAAAACAGTTACAACATATGATGAAAAACGACAACTAATATCTAATGAGCAAAAAAATTAAATTATTTGAATGGATATTACTGGCGCAAGTATGTCTCTATTATATTTTGCAGTTAATTTTCTTATAACAAAAATTTTTGTAATGCCATTGAGAGAAACCCGTAATTTTAAAGGTATTTTAAAAATGGTACAGCTCACGGAAATTAAAAAAATCACATTTGATATTTTGGGAATAATATAAGAACTATTAATATTCATTTCAAGGGGTGTATTTTAAAATTGCACTGGACATATGAATTTTCATTCTCTGAAACATACTTGAGTTATCCGCTCTTTTAGGGCGAAATATTAGACACGCCCATAAAAAATCCAGACCTAATGGAAAAAGCAGATTCTTGTTTTGCACATCAAAGTCTAGCTATTCGTCTATAAGGGAGGATTGTTTTTGCCGATTGTTTTATCTATTTGTTATGAAAAGAAGAGGATTGGTCTGTAAGATCTTTGTCATATTTAGATTTGTCATTTGTAATCTATCTTCTTCTATATATATATAAAAATTATTGTGTGTTTGTTTGTATGTATGTTTGTTTGAAGTCTATAGCCGCCAAAACGGCTAAACCGATTTTCTTGAATTTTTCACAGTGTGTTCCTATATGCCTGGAAGGAAAAATAGGCTACTTTTTATTTTGAAATTCCATGTGGGCGAGGTGCCACGCCCACTTACTAACTATTAAAAGTAGTATATCTTGGAAATTGGTAATACTAGAGTCCTCAAATTTTGCACGAACAACTTTGACACCTATATGAACATTCTGGAAAAAATAGGCGAACTAGCAATAGGAGGTGTTGCACATCCCACGCCTAATATTGCTTGCCAATACCAAATGCCGTAAATTTAGGAAACTATTACAGTTACATTTCCCAAATTTCGTACAATAAATAGTGGGCGTGTCATCTCTCATATAAAGTTAATACCAAAATGTTTATATCTGGGAAACTATAAAATCAAATTTTGTACGACTAGCATTAGCTTCAATATGAATATTTTGGACAAAAATTGGTACTCTAGCAATAGTGGGCGTGGCACCTCCCATATAAAGAAAATATTAAATTATCATATCTGAGAAAATATAACAGTTAGAGTTCTAAAATTTTGTCAGAGTCACTTTGGCATCAATATTAATATTTAAGAAAAATATGGGCGGACTAGAAGTAGGGGGCATAGTACCTCCCATATGAATTAAATGCAAAAATTCGTATATCTGGGAAACTATTGGAGTTGGAATGCTCAAATTTTGTACAAAGAATTTAGACATCCATGAAAACATTTGTCTAATAAATTAGCGGATTATGGAGGATGCCACGCCCACATTTTACGCCCACTTTTTTAAAACTCTCAAACGGCTGCACCGATTTTAACGAAATTTGGCATACAGATAGTACCAGTGCCGCTGGTCATTATAGGCTATGTATGAACTGGGTTGGATACCACGCCCACATTTTACGCCCACTTTTTAAAACTCTCAAACGGCTGCACCGATTTTCACGAAATTTGACACACAGATAGTGCCGGTGGTCATTACATGAAATGAAAGAACTGGGTTGGATGCCACGCCCACATATTACGCCCACTTTTTAAAAATCTCAAACGGCTGCACCGATTTTCAAGAAGTTTGACACACAGATAGTACCAGTGCCGCTGGTCATTATAGGATATGTATGAACATGGTTGAATGCCACGCCCCCTTTTTATAACTCTCGAACGACTGCACCGGTTTTCACGAAATTTGACACACAGATAGTACCAGTGCCGGTGGTCGTTATGGGCTGTGAAAGAACTGGATTGGATGCCACGCCCCCATTTTACGCCCACTTTTTGAAACTCTTAAACGGCTGTACCGATTTTGAAGAAAATTTGACATACAGATAGTACCAGTACCGGTGGTCGTTTTAGGATATGTAAGAACTGGGTTCACGCCCACATTTTACGCCAACTTTTTAAAACCCCTAAACGGTAGCAAATGTTTGATATTCCCTATTAGGGGGTAGCGAAGCGCACCGGGTTACGCTCGTATAAATAATAAATTATTTTAAAGTTCTGAGTATATGCATCTAAATACCAACAATAAAACTGCATTCATGTTTTATTTAACAATTTCATTTTCCTTTGTTGCACTTTGCAATTGAGTATCTTTTTTCAGTAATGAGTATTTTTTCCAGTAAATCTACAATACATACTTCCTTTCTCTTAAAGTTATTATTAAGTACTATAAATATTATTTGTAACATCCCTTAAACAATTTTTATTTTTATTCCTAATCCCAATGACTTTTCCCATTTAACCCTCTTTTGTTGTAAGTAGTTGTTATTGTTATTCTTTAATTTAAATATTAAAATGTTAATGTTAAACCGGTTAAATGTTATGTAAAAAATGTTAATCATTATTACGTTTCTATGGTCGCTTGTTGCTTCTGGCTTTTGTATCCTTAACACACACACACACTCTAAGTAATAATAAGCATTTTGAATTCATTGTCGTCCTGTTGGCGTCGTTTTTTTTAACAGGGTTGGAGTCATTTGGCCTGGTGATAGTTAGTGTTACTGTTATTATACGCTGGTGTGAACCCGAATCCTGTGTTGGGAATTAAGAACGCTTTATTAAGAAATGACAATGACCACCATAGTTGTTGATTCGTTTCGTTCTGCAATTGAGGGTAGTGATTTATTTCGAAAAAGGTTTAGATTTTCATTGCGAGAATGTAAAATATATTAAACGAAAAAACAATAATTATGAATATCCATGAGATTTAATGCACAGTGGAAAAGAGAGTGTAATGTTAACAGATTTGGGTAGCATAATTTTGAATGAATTTTTTTCTAATATCGGTTTTATTAATATAAATACGGTTTTGTTCAATTTATATAACATTTTGTTACTATTGATTAAATTTTTCTAATTTTCAATACCAAAGTGCATAGGCCTATAACAAATATTCAAGTTCGAGTTTGAATTATTTAGATTTTGTCTTATACAGGTATGTGATGAAAACCGATCGTTTTCAAATCGAATCGGTTTGAAAAGTTGTGATGAATTTCGATCGATTTCAAAAATCATTTTTCAACAATGATCTATTTTTCATTCAGAATATACAGCTTATGAGAAAAATAACAATTAATTTTAGAAAAATATAAAAAAAATATGTAATAAAATCTAATAGAAAGTGATTTAAATATAATTTTTATTAATAACAAAAACGAAAATATAAGTACATCACACATTTTTTCGATTTAAAATCGATTCGTTTTCGAAATCGTTTTCCATCACATACCTGTAGTGCGATTCAGTAACTTTTAACGATTCGACAATCGCTAGACTTGTCAATAGTATTTGTTGTTTGTAGTAACGATTGTATGATTCACTAAGTATTCTTAAACAATTGTATTTAACTATTGTTGTTATATGGCATCTCCCTACAAGGAAATACTAAACAAAAGTAGTTTCAAACCAAATAAAAAAGAAAGACAAAAAAATTGAAGACAAATCGAAATTTTTTAACAATTTAAAGACGGCGATTGATTAAATTATGCCTTTGATATAGATTAATATATGTTTCAGTTAATGGTTTTCTTAAAAATTATCAAAACTTTCAAAAAACGTGGAAGCATGGACTATAACCTTGGAAGTACATATTACATCCGCAAAAGAGCGACTTAGTCGTAGGGTTGACTTCTTGGCTACTTTTTGTTTTTAATATAACAACACAAAAATTTTTGTCTTTAAGTTAACCCAAACAAGTATCGTTAAAAGTATTACAGAATAACGAAATCGACAATTTTGTTATTTAATATTTTTAACGATTCGATTATCGTTAAAACAAGTTACTGAATCGCACTACTGATAGACTTTAGAATGTTTTCTACAGACATGATAAAAGAACTTCACATATATATACATAGGTATATGTATATATATATATGTGAATATACATATACGCAATAATCCTAATATTTACAAATTGAAAAGTTTATGTAATTAAAGTCCTACTTTAATGTAAGGTTTGAATTTAGATTTATATGTTTTTTTAGTTTGCTCCACTGTTTTCAAATGTTTGTAATTGTTTGCCTTTTATTTTATTTCTCCCGCTTTAAAGTGTGAGAAAGTATTTAATGGTTTCACTGTTTAAAATACGAGGATTTTGTATAAGTTTGTTGAAATATTCTGGTTTTATGTTTTACTATTTTTATAATAGTAGCAGTGATAGAATTTGTAATAATGTTCTTTTAACAATACACTCCATTTGTATTATGATTTACAATAGTATTGGTCATTTGATGCTTAATTAATTTTAACGACAAACTTGAGTGTTGACTTTATTTTAAATGTTTGTAAAGAGGGTGTGTGTTTTAAGTATAACAAAATTCAAAATCAGTTTTTATTTCTTATAATAAATCCCAAATAAGGATTTGATTTCATAAATTCATACATATGTATAAAATTTAATACATAGCTTATACATACATATGTACATTTATATTTAACTCAGGGTATCCAACTTTATTACATCGAGCACTAACCGCGAAAATGTCGTAAGTGCAGAACACAAAACTTAACAGGAGAAGCATTTTTGTGATTATTTATACATTGTTATATGTATGAAAAATGTCACTTACGACAAAATTGATTTCGCTATAAATCTGAAATGACACTTGATACGACGATGAAATTTTGACAGATGATGTAAATAATTCTAAATTATAGATTTTCATTAAAACACGAATTTAGAAAATTTTGTCGGTTACGATATTTTAGTGGTCAGAGTTCAATATATTTTAATATGATACATTATTTAGTTAAGGGAAAAAGTACTGCAACGCGTAATACTTACTTTACATGACACATTTTACCCACAACACTCATACTTATATTTACTTGCAATTCATTTTAAAATAAATGTTATAAAATACAGATGAGCTTTAAATTTGACCTCATCTGTTTGTGGCAAATAAAATTGTAAAACAAAGACAGAAAAAAAGATTTCATTATCAAATGATTATCGAACAAATTGGCATGTAATTGGATTTTTATTATTGCATTGAGAGAACAATTTGAAAAAAAATATACATATATTTTTAGCTTTAAAAAAAGTTATAATTATCAATATACGCCGAGAAACTAGTTTTCCGAGAAATTTGATAATTTATGCTGAAAATTTATTTATATTGAAAGTTTTACTCTAGAGAAACATATGCATTAGGAAGGAATTTTTGGAAATTCATAGATTCAAAGGAAAAACAGTTTCCCCTCTTCATGTATTGGATTTGAGTGGCAATCGCGAAAAAAATTAATATGTACTAAGTATACAACTGCAACAGTGAAAAAGGGAGATGGAAATACAATAGAGGGGGAACCTTTTTTCTTTTGGAGGTGTGTTTGAGGACATGGAATCGGTATTCCTATTATGTCGTATTACTATTAAAATTAGCCCAGTAATGCTTCTATACGTTAATTTGAATGCTTGAGTAATCAAGTTTTGCATTAAGGAAGATGAGAATTAGAGACAGAAAGTCGTTTTCACAATTATTATTTATAGAATGTTTTCCAGTAAAAGATGGTTGAAATGGAATAAAATAAGCGTGTGAGGTTAAGACCAAATTTTTTGTTTGTATGAAAGGGCCGTGTATGTAATTATGTGTGGACTATGACATCGTTTAAATGTCCGCAGTGGCACGGATCCAAGGTCATATTTTCAATTACCGCTTGAATTTTATATAGGGATGTCAAACCGAAAATTACGTTCGAGAATTTAAATTAAAAATCCAGTTCTTTATTTTCATTAGGCTATAATTCTACTTTATTTGGACCATTCTTTTAACAAGCAATAAAGTATCAATATTTTTTTAAACTGGTTTTCACAAAATACACAAATACGTAATTACTGAAATTAATGTCAAAATATTTATTTATAAGAAAAAAAAAAAAAAAAAAAATTAACTGAAAATCTCGAATTCATTAAAAGTGGAATATAATTTTCAAAAGAAGAAGAATTAAAAGTGTTATGATCCATATTAGATTAAAGAACAAAATGGAATTAGTCAAAGGTTTAGGATACATGACATCTCACTTGGGTCCAGTTTGGTCCCTTTGTGATACCCTGAGGGATCATGTGATGTTATCTGATCTGTATAAAACTACCTTCGAGTCAAACCAGCCTGACGCATGTATGAAGGAATTGATCGCTCTGATGTCAATAACAGAGATATCTGATAATACACGCACGAACAGACTACCAAATTTGGCGGTCCTTATTCCAGTAAGAGTTGGACAGTGGCATAGAAAATGCTCTACTGGCTCTTCCTCTTCCTCATCATAGCAACTCCTACAGAAGTCGTTAAAAGGGAGCCCTAATCTCCTGGCATGCGCACCAGCAATCCAATGCCCTGTGACAACGGATACTAGAACACGTAACCTGTGCCTGGGTAGTTCCAAGATGAGGTTTGAAAGAAAACCATCATAATGGGGCCGTATTAGCCTCGAGGTTGAACATGTAGACATATTTGCCTATGTATCCTGTGCAATCTTCGATAAGTTCTACAGTATTACCGATCTGCAGGTAGAAAGCGGTAATCCGATCAGTTGATCCGCATCTTTATAGATATTGACACTCCCCAACCCCATCAATAGACTTGGACCCATCAGTGTAAACCTCCATTGAACCGGCTCCTAATTCCAGATTGACACTGAGAAGTCTGTGTCAAGGAAAGGTATAGGGATGCAATAATCAATATTGCAAGGAATGGCATCAAAGAACCCTAAAACCCATATTCTCTATCGTTCCATGTACCTATAGTGTTAAGCCTAGTCGCCGGCATAGTGTCGATATGTTTGGCCATGAGGTCCATCGGTAGCCAGCTCATTAGAACGAATAGGGCTTTAGATGGAGTTGTACGAAGCGCGCCTGTAATGAGTAGCGCTGAACTACGCAGAATCCTTTCAAAGAACCTGAAATAGGTGGATTTCTCCTTAGCCTTCCACCATAATATCGCTCCATACATAAGTATGGGATTAATTACCATGTCGAAGAGGCATTTTATGTTCCTGTGATTTATTCCAAAGGATTTTTCAATGGTTTCCCATACATATATAAGGCAATACCTGCCTTAAAGGCTCTAGCCCGTGTATTTTGGAGCCAGTATAGTTTGGAGTCCAGTATAATCCCTAGATATTTTGCACTATCTCACACCTTTAATTCAACACCATTAAGGCGTGGTAGTGGGAAAGATGGAATCTTGTATTTTCTAGAGAAGAGGACAAGTTCCGTTTTTCCTGGATTTACGCTAAGGCCACTAGTTGTGCTCCAAACACTGAGTAGACCTAAAGCAGTTTGCAGGCGTTGAGACATAGTATCCAGCTATTTACAAGATACAGCCATCGTAACAGCCAAAGGTATAGTGAATTAGAAAATTTCTTTAATTTTTAATTAGATTTAAATTAAAAATTTTAAATCGCTGTAGTTTTTGGATGACGAAATTGTTTTAAATTGCCTGATTAATTATTATAATAATTCATTTCAATTATAAAGAATGATATTTTGAAATGTCTCAGCAAAGAAAACATAGTAATTTTATAAGAATAACATATTCACAACTTTTAAACGCAGTTGATATACATGATAAGTATACATCGCAAAAAGTCGGTAAAAGTTGAAGATCGTCCAAGAAAGTTAATACAAATTTGAAAAAGTAGAAAAATCTACTTTTTAAACATGTAAAAAACTAAAAAATTTATTGTTTAAAAAGCCTAATATTACTTTTGGAGTTTAGTTTTTTCTGGTTTTGCAATTTCCAAAAATCACCTACTTTGATTGCGGTTTATGTTAACATAAAACTCTGACTGCAGAAAATCTCAAGAGACAAAGTTTGGCGGGCTTAAGTCCCACGATTTTGTTGTGGAAATCATGTTACCTCCGCGAGATATAACCATAACCTCAAATTGTCTTGAATCTTGTACGGATGCATGTTTAATTTCCGACTGCAAACTTTCACGGACAACCATGAGTTCACGACCGATGTGGCATCTTAAATTTAGCCACCAAAAGTGAATTTTGAAGACCAACCGTGTTGAATTAAAATTAGTCAGTAATGTTTGCCAATTTAATGGGAAAATATTTTTTACTTATCAGTAATCATAGCTTACATTTTACTGAATATTTGACGCAGTTTTCTGCCGCCGCCGCCGATTCTTTTGTAAAACTAGTAGTAACGCAAATTTTGTCAAATATTTGATAAATGTGAACATAGATTTACAAACATATTATAGATGTGCTGCTCAATCGTGTAACTTGTCATTTGAATCTGGTAAAATGGACTTAGAATAAACAACAAATTTGACAGAAATATAATAAACAAACATAAACGTTAGAAATTGTTAAAGTTTCCACCCGATTTTAATGGAAAATCATATAAGAATTATAATATTTTAGAATACATACACACATACATGGTATATTCATAAGAGAACTCATCACATTTTCTAACGAAATGACTTAATTTAATTTAATTTATTTTTCTTCAACAAATATTGGTAAGTATTCTGTCATGAAGAAAACTTTGTATGAGCAAGTAAATATATATTTATGTATAATTTTGTCAACCAATTTTATATTATTTTTTTGCGGTTACAAGAAAAAGATCATTTAAGTTCTACGTACTCATATTATTAGCATTAACATTTGTAAGGTTTTATAACAAATAAAATTTTTCTTTTAATTTTCTTATTTTATTTTCATTAGAACCCATAAAACAACGACATAATTAAAATATTCAAATCATTCATCCTTCTCCCCTTTCAAAATACAATGACAAAAAGAAAAAAAAAAAAAAATGGAACAATTCTGTAAACTAGATCATGTATCATCACTCCTTCAACAAACACTAACCCCCCAAATCTTTTCTACATTTTGCCAACAGTTAATTTGTTGTTGTGCGTTATTTGAAGAAGGATGTTTTATGTTGTTCTGTTTACTTTTCTCTTTTGTATGTACTACATACAATGTGAGTGTATAAATGTTTGCAAATAAACAACAAAATGTACTAGACTTATCCAGGGGAATAAAAGGAAAAGGCTTTTGCAAAAGGCCTTATTTAAATAAATAATGTTTCAAACTTCTTTTCTATGAAATCGGTCTAAAACAAACTATACTTTAGGACCGGATTCTTCTATTGTTTTCTTAAAACTCGAAAAACTAAAAGCGAATAAGCAAGGCCATGTTGTAACGTTGAAATTAAGGACTTCCGTTAATGAGATTATTTGCGTTATAAGGCCGCTTTAGTATTCCGTTTTCCCGTTGAATACTAGACTAAAAATTTAACACTCATGCATTCTTAGTTCTATAATCAAAAATCAGTTCGTCAGTTAAGCATCTTATTTTCATTTGTTGGTTTATTAATTTGTTCTACTGCATGTACCCAGACAACACAATGTCAAACAATTAAAAATCTCAGCCTTTTAAACCCTACACTAACGTGGATGGGGCAAGTATTATGTGTTTGTGGTGATGTTTATAACACCAAAAAATATTGGTCTAATTTAACAATCGGCTAAGAATCACTTCCTGAGTCGATTAAACGATATACGTCCATGTAAACCTTGTAATCAAACTAAAGGTCGCAACTTGGAAAATAAATTAATGATATTTGGTACATAGATTATGGCCCAAGGACGAATCCTGTTGATTCTATTATTTCACCTAACCCCATACAAATGACCATAGTTCCTATATAAGGTCCACTTCTAGGAATTCCTCTAAATTGCATAAATAAAATAATATAATGTATATCCAAAGGTTCGAAAGATTTAATTCTTTAATATACTTTTTAAAATGGAATTAAATTATAAAGAATTATTAATTCTTTCAAATAAATTCATTGTAATTAATTCTGAAGCTTAATTCCTAAAGCTTTTATTAAAATGGAATTAATTAATTTGTGAATTAATTCTTTGGGAATGCTTAATTCTTTTGATTTCATTAAAATTTGTTTAAATTCAAACTATTACAAATTGAATTATAAAAATTTTCAACCATTCAATTTGTACTAGATTGAATGAAAGTTTTATTTTTTAATTCTTTATATTTTGAACAAGTTTATATAATTGCAAAAACGATGTATGGTAAGCCATATTTACGTACACACATGTTTCGTGGCATGCACTTCTTTTAGTTTCAGATATCGAGTACTTTTATTAGCTCTGTATTGAACGTATATTAAATTTCATCTGTTATATGTTCTTAGGTTATTATGAATGATAGGATTTATAACTAGATTTCACGGAGAACGTATTACGAGTATTATTTTTCTTTTAAACTGTAAAGTTCAGCATATTTGTACAGAATCATCTTCCATTCTTTGTAGAGTTTAGCTGGATAGTAACATGTTGATTTTATATTGGTTTTAGCAAAATACCAATGATTTTCAACTATTTTAATACTTATTTTCAAAGATATATAAAAATAGAATTAAATAAAAATATTGTCTAAAATTTAAATCAAAATTTCCATAAACCTTCACCAAAATTTAATTAAAGCATCCCTAATGTTAACAGTGATATTTACCTCTAATCATTTCAATTAAAAAAAAAAAATGTTCACAAACCATTCTCAACTTAAGATCTGAGTTGCGTGTTTGCTGGGTAGTTGTCGTTTGTGTTCGTATTTGAATTGTAGGTTGTGTGAAAGTACTGTGGCACACACAATTTTTTTCTTAATAATCAGATTGCCTTGACGAATAATTGCACAAGTTAAATCAAGTTAAAATTTTGTCAAATTATTTTTAAATGCAGTCTTATTCTCTACTTCTAATATAAATTACGATAATTAAATTAAAACATCTTTTTTTATTAAGATTTCGTTTGCATTCATTTTCCTATTTACAGAATATATTTTTACAACAAAATTTGTAAAACTAAAATGAATAAAAAACATTTACGATATTGTTTAAAGCATTAACACTTTTGATACCCCGTTCAAACTCAAAAAATATTATCTAATAACACATAATAATTTTAATTTGCAAATATTTATTTTTTCCCACTGTGCAGTTTAAGTGTGCGACTTTTTATTTTTAACGACAAAACAAAGTGTGTTTGCATATAAAATTCAATGACGTTGATGATTGTTAAATTCATTCTAATACCAAATATACACTACTACTTCCCTTTCCCCACCATTTTACCCAATTGCTTCTCACCAACCATTCATCCTCAAACGTAGGTGGTTTGATAACAAAATTTTGTAGATTTGGTTGGTGTAAATATAAATAAATGGATGGATTCTGATTAAACATTGGCGGCATGTCAATGTGGCGCCATCACATGGAAGTTAAGATTTTTCTTTTTTTTTTTTAAAGGACATTTAAATTTGTTAAACTTCTTTTAGATTTAGCTATTAAGTTGTTCATAATTATTGAATATGAAATATATACACACCGTTTTAAATAATAATAATAATAATAATAATAATAATAATAATAATAATAATAATAATAATAATAATAATAATAATAATAATAATAATAATATACTAATGAAAATTAAGGTCATACAATTCATAAATTTACTAGAGTTTAAACTAATCGTTTAATTAGTTTAATTACTATGATATTTGATGAAAATGCTACCAAATAAACTCATATTGAAAAATAACACTGGTCGGCATGACACCAGATAAAAACTTCTGTCATAATCTTTTGGTGTTTTAATTGTCTAAATCGGATAACCCGTTCTCGTGTTATAGTAAAATATACTCAAGTATTCGCCTTATTAACGGCAATATATTAGACAAGCCCATAAATCACGACCTGATGGAAAAAAAAAACTGAAAGCAGATTCGTGTTTAATAGGTCAAATTCCATCTAATTCACATATTTTTTAATTTTTTAAAGGAGGACGAAAGATTTTTTATTTGCCGACCAATATAATTTTTGTTTAAGCATATTGAACGGAAATATGTTGTGCTGAAGAAGAGCTGCAGAGGTTATTATTTTAACCTTTGGTTGTTATTGGTAATAGTTCTGGCAAATTCTACTATTTTTGAATACTCGATACTCAATACATTTTCATTTGGGTACTCGATACTACTACGGATTTTTAATTTGAAATATTAGTTTTAATAAATGTTATTTCATTAAAAATTAAAACAAATATATTTAAGCAATTACCATAAAATTTTGTAAATTTGTTTATATAAAACACAAAATAAATAAAATTCAACTTTTATAAAAGCGGGCAAATACTCGATACTCGATACTAATACTCAATACTTGCACAGCACTAATTGGTAAACTATGTTTATATAATTTTTTAATAAAAATATTACTAAATTAATAAAATTAATTTATTATTAAAAATTTTACTTTATTTAAATATTATGGAAAATATTTTATATTGCTATCATTTTTAATTTTTTTAATTAAATTTTTTTCATTTTACTGTTGTGAAATGGTAACTTTTTAGACTTTTTATATAAAATTTGTTACTAAAGTTTTACTTTTTATTTCTACGAAATGTTTTAATATAGTTTTTTTATTTTTTATTAAAAATACTATTTAAATCTTCCCATAAGCTATTTTTGAAAAATAAAAAATATGGGTATATTTATTTTTCTTTAGCTATCGTTTGATGTATAAATCATTAATATTAGTGAGAAAAAATTGTAAGATTTGTTCTAGGATCATCGAGGTCGTGTAGCATTCTGTTCCAATCATCGTAGGAAGTTGAAATTTGGTAAGTATGTGCAAAATGACATCCTCTTTCATAATTTAAGGTACGTTTAAATGTAGCTCTCAAAAAGGAATTTTGGAACACCCTAGTATACATATGTATATTTCAGGAATTTCAAAAAATTTCATAATTTTTGAAACCTACTTTATGTGTCTTGTATTTCTAATGTTTGTTTTAAAAACAGGAAATTCAAAATTTTAGATAATTCATTTAAAACCTCAAGGAATTATAGCCAATTAAAGTAAAAAAAATACGTTGAAACTTTCATTTTTTTTATTTTTTTTTTTGATTAATTTTAGTTTTGCACTCACAATTTACATTTTTTTGGACTCAAACAATTAGTCAATAGACACGGCTAAAGCTCTAGAAAGATATAAAAATGCTTAAAAAAAGACTCATACAACCGATTATCTTTAGCATAATTTTTAGGACAAAAAAAAAAAAAAAGTTTTATAAGTATGCCAAATATTTCGTCCAAAAAAAGTATTGGGTTTTGTCTTGAAATGGGCATCAAAACATTTATAATTTTGAGCCAGTTATGAAAAAAATATTTTAAAAATTGTTCACAATTTTTTTTTTTAGTGATAGATTCTTTAATAACTGTTTGATATTTGGTTTTACGAATATTACTGCTTTAATGTTGCCTTCCCTGAGAGAAGGAACAACTTCGTTCTGAAATTTTCCAGCTTTGAATAAAGCTTTAAGTATGCATTGGACGATCATACATTTTTTGCCAAATTGGTTTCAAAACTTTTTTTTTTGTTTGCCATATAATAGTTATTAAAAATATGTATACCCTTTAAAAAATTGTTGGCCAAGAAATTACCAAAAAAATTTCTATATAGTAGGGTGATCGACGCGGTTTTCCAACCGGTTTTAAAACCGGTTTTTTCAGTAAATGTGATGTCGGTTTTTTCAAAATGTTCATTTTTCGAATGTCGAATTGACCGGTTTTTTTAAACACAAAAAACCGGTTTTAAAAATAGCATTTTATATCAGAAAACATGTACTAAATAGTGATAGTGATATTTGAAAATTTTGGAATAATTTTTTAAATATTCGTAAAGACTTATTTCTTATGTTTTTAAAATATAATTTAAGTCTAAATTTGAATTTATTCTGTAATATTAAACAAATAAATAATTAATAATTATCCTGTATGACCTAATTTAATTTTTTTTATCCAATATTTCCTTTATTTTTTAAAGGTGTTGTGTTATAAAAGTTTCACCTGCAGAATCGTTTCAATTGAGACAGGCTTCCACATTAAGCCATGGTTTCTGTTTATGCTAACTAAAATTTAGATGATTTTTTCTACAATTTTGAGACATAATTATCTTCTAGTTATCTAGATATATAATTTGCTTAGCATTTTTTCTCCTTCCAGAGCTTTCTGAAGCTACCAAACGACGTAGAAAATTGAAATTTGGCTTTATTATAAAATTTTTTGTCCAACAAATCCTAATGGAGCCATATTTTGAAATTTTTATCAGGGAGCGGATATAAGAGGATTTATGTGTCTTTTTCTAAGAATTTTTTCTCTTTCCAGAGCTTTCTAAAGCTCCCAGAAGACATAGAAAATTAAAATTAAGCTTAATTATAACCCTATTCATCCTACAAATCCTAACGGAGCCAGATTTTGAAATCTCTATCAGGGAGCGAAAATACGTGGATCTATATATATGGATTTAAATATCTTTCCTAAGCAATGTTTCCTTTCCAGAGCTTTCTGAAGCTCCCAGACGACGTAAGAAACTAAAAATCGGCATACTTATAAAACTATTCGTTCAACAAGTTCTAACAGTGTCAGATGTTTCTATCAGGGACCAAAAAGTCTGTTTTGGTATTAAGAACTTTTGAGTTGCTATACTTATTGTTTGCTCTCCAAATCCTATAAAAAACTGATTCTGTATTTCGGCCAGGAAGCGCATTTACGATTTTTTTATTTTGAAAAGTTTACGAATTTAAAACTTTAATCGATATAATTCCAATAAATTTTAACGGCTTCAAATAATTGACTTCGATTAGGGAGAGGAAGGTGTCTAAATGTTGTTCATATTTTATAAATATATTTTGTGACATTTATTTCAAAAGTTGAAAATTATTTTTAACTTTTTTCATCGGATGGAAAAAATTCTAAGCAACAACAATTTCATTTGAATAAAAAAATATTTAGAAAAGAAAACAAAAGTATGAATAAAAAAGCAATCATTTGAATTTTTTTTCGAACTGATATTTATCGTTAAAGATATTTATTTTTTTCATCATTGATGGATATTTATTTTAAAAATAAAAATCCCTCACATATTTTTTTCAACAATTGAAAAAACATTTTGAACATTAAAGATATTTTGATTGAAAAATAAAAATAAAACGTTTTCGGGTGCTTGATATAAATAAAACTGAGTTTGTTTTTACTTTATAGACAGATAAACCATTGGACCGATTTTCCTGAAATTTTCACAGTAATTTTGTGATACCCGAAAGTAAAATAGGCTTCTTATTTTGATAGGAGCACGGGGAATATACAAAGTTAATATTTATTATCACATATCTCCAGAACTATTACACATAAAATCCCGAGATTTTGTGGAAATAATTTAATTATCAATCTACATAATTGAGATGAAAATGGGGTAGGTTAAGAGGAGTAATACAAAGAAAATACTAATTATCAGATAACTTGAATACTGCTGAAGCAAAAGTCTTAAAATTTTCCGGTAATATCTTTCTTATTGATATGTTTTTACTTTGTTTAAATAATTTGTATAAAAACATATAGCCAAAGAATTTTATAATTTTAATTTGTCAATTGTTTATAAAAAATTTTCATTCAAGAATTTAATTTCAAATAAAACACAACTATTTGTTCTTTGTAAAATATTGTGTTTTCATAAAACATTTTATTGGCGACGAGGATATATTTTGCTAATATGGAAGACGTACTTTCGGAAATAATCACCATGCAACAGCAGTGGTCTCATCGGATGATAGCTGAACAACAACAATTTTTTTAAAGGTTCTTGAATCATCGTGAAAGTCCCGTTTCTAGTTTGGCATCGGGTTCTGTGGCAGTTCCAAAATTTCACAATTTTGATGATGAACAAAATGATTTTGATACTTACAAAAGACAACTTGAAGCATACGGAGTAGAAGACAATGATAAGAAGCGATCATATTTGCTTTCGTGGGTCGGTGATAAGATTTTTCACATAATTCAAAAACTGATTGGGAAACATAGTCTTCAAAATGCTTACTATTCTAATTTAATATCAAATTTAGATGGTCATTATAAAAGCAAGATTCATGTCATTAAAAGTAGGTATGAGTTTTACAAAAAAGAAAAGCATGAGGGTGAAACGTATATGGAATTACGAGGTAAGGCAAGAGAATGCAATTTTATTTGCAAAAACACTGATTTTAATTCAGAATATGTTGACCAATTAATAAGAGATATTATTATTTTATATACTCCGGATGAACCCGTACGTACTGCCGCATTACACAAGGATGATCCTACACTTCAATAGGTATTGCAAATTGCTGAGACATATGAAGCAACACAGAAAACGTTGGAGACATTAAAAAAACAAACATCATTTGGATAATGAAGTTTACGCAGTTAAGTCATCGTATAATCAGCATCACAAGAAACAGCAACAAAATCAAGATGCATATGTCAAGTATTCAAAAAAAAACATTACCGGCATGTAACCAATGTTTCAAAACGCACGAGAAGAAGAATTGCATATATCTAAAAGCACAATGCTTCAAATGTAAACGTAAAGTACACATAGCATCTGTATGTAAGTCCATTTCATCTAATAATAATGCTACAATTAGAACTATTGATACTGAAGTGACTAATTGCAATGTCATTGATGATGTAAAAAAAGACATGGTAATAAGATGTTAATAGATGTTGAGTTGAATGGTCAATAAGTACAGTTTCAATTTGATATAGGCGCAAGTCGTTCTATTATAGGTTTAAATACATTTAAATCACTAAAAAACAAACCAAATTTAACTCCAACCACGATTAAGCTACACGCTTACGGAAACTCCGAGATTCCAGTCTTAGGATCTTGTAAATTAACAATTAAAATTCGTGATGAATTCAAAGTTTGCAACAATATATTTGGTTTAACTTGGTATGATGAATTTAAATCAGTACAAATTTTTCGATTAGAGGAAAATTTTAAAATTGAAACTATTTACAATGAATTTAAAGAGTTATTTTCTGAGGAATTAGGTTGTTGTAATGTAATGCAAGCTCATATTTACATGAAAGAAGAAGCTGAGAGATTAACTATGTTAGGTATTTGGAAACGAATTAAATTTAGCTAGTGGGCTTCACCTCTTGTTATAGTTCCTAAACCAAATAACAAAATACGTATTTGCGCAGATTTCAAAGTTACAATAAATCCTCAAATGGTTGTTGAGCAATATCCTATTCCAAGAATCCGTGACTTATTCCATAAGCTAAAAAATGGAAAATTGTTTTCTAAAATTGATTTATCTGACGCATATTTACAAATCGAAATGGACGAAGAATCTAAGAATCTGCTAGTGGTAAACACACCATTGGGTTTATACCAATATCAACGTTTACCATTCGGTGTTGCAAGTGCACCAGCGATTTTCCAAATGTTCTGGTTTTAAATGTAATTTTAAAAAGTGTACTTTTATGCAACAAAAGATAGAATATCTTGGTCATATAATTAGTTCTTCTGGAATTCGACAATCAGAAAAGGGAACAGAAGTAATTAGAAATATGCCTCGACCAAAGAACCTTGTGGAACTCCAGTCCTTTTTAGGAAATGTTAACTATTACTGTTCGTTTATTAAAAACTTTTCAACTATTTGTGGTCCATTAAATTTACTAAGAAAGAAAAATCAAAATTTCACATTGAGGGAAGAACAAGAGAATTCTTTCCAAGAGCTTAAACGTCAGTTGGTTGAAATGACACAGTTTAGCTCATTTTGATGAAAGTTTTCCTTTAGTTTTGGCAACAGACGCCTCTTCTTATGGCATTGGAGCTGTAATTTCGCATTTCTACCCAGATGGGTTAGAACGTCCCATAGCTTTTGCATCAAAAACATTAAACGATAGTCAGAAAAACTATAGTCAAATAGAGAAGGAAGCAGTATCAATTATTTTCGGAGTAAAGAAATTTCATGACTACTTATATGGGCGTAAGTTTACTTTGTTTACTGATCACAAACCCTTGATTTCGATTTTTAATCCAGAAAAGGGATTTTCGGTAACATCTGCCAACAGACTGCAACGTTGGGCGTTGATATTATCTAATTATATATATACCATCAAGTATAAAAACACAAAATCTCATGGAAATGCCGATGCATTGTCCAGACTTCCTTACAAAGAAGATAAAGATTTCGATAAATTAATAGAAGTTAATGAAATCAACATTGACGACGAAATAAGCAAATTTCCAATTGATAGTAAGAAGATTGCAAAATTTTCCAGCGAAGATAGTCTTTTAATAAAAGTATTGAGTTTTATTAAAAACGGTTGGCCAGATAATGATAAGTCGGTCTCTGAAGAAATTTTGCCATATTACCGTCATAGAAATAATTTGACATTTAATGGAAATGTAATAATTTTACAAAATAATTTTAATCGTGTCGTGATTCCAAAAAACTTGAGAAATCGTGTACTACAACTATTACATCAAGGTCATTGGGGGATAGTTCGAATGAAACAAATTGCTAGACGCTATTGTTGGTGGCCAAAAATTGATAGTGATGTAGAAGAAATTGCATCATTATGTCAAGCTTGTTATTCACACTCATCGAATCCTCGTAAACAGTTTTCTCCGTGGCCAAAACCCACACTACCATGGCAACGTAACCATTTAGACTATCCAGGTCCGTTTGAAAAACACATGTGGCCGATAATAGTAGACTCTTTTTCTCAATTTCCTTATGTTATAAAAATGGAAAATAGTACTACAATATCCACAATCAATTCATTACAAAACGTTTTTTCTATAGAAGGACTTCCCGAAACAATTGTAACAGATAATGGAACGCAATTTTAAAGTCTTCTGTGAAGTACATGGTATTCAGCATCTTACTACAGCACCTTTTCATCCTTCATCCAATGGTAATGCGGAAAGGTTTGTACGTACATTTAAAACTTCAATTAAAAAACAAGCTTCAGTACTTGCATATTTAACAACATATAGAACTACACCAAACTCTTGTGGAAAATCACCTGCAGAACTTTTACACGGTCGACAACCACGCACCTTACTGTCTCTTTTAAGTCCTACCGCTTATACCTCATGCTCGTTTAATACAAACCATCGTATCCAAATTAATGATAATGTTTTGTGTCGAAACTTTTCGGAAGGGGATAAATGGGTCCCTGGAAAAATAGTAAAACTTCTTCGAAATATGATGTTTCTAGTTGAAGTAAAAAATAAATTTTGGAAACGTCATATTAATCAAATTCGAATAAATAAATCATTGAATAACTCTAATTTTAAAAATGTCTCACAATTAACTCTATCTTTATTAGAATCGATTCAACCTACACAACAGAATTCCACAATGGTAGATGGTAGAATTTACAACCATGCAATGGAAATAGTCAAATTCTAAATGATGTTCCGGATTGTCCTAGATTATCTCTGACTGATCCACCATTAGAATTATCAGAACCTGAACCTCCATTAGCAGCTACAGAACTGCCATTAGCAATAGAAGAACCACTACCACGCAGATCGAGTAGAATTAAAAATAAACCTGATCGCTATACACCATAGATACCATGTTTTAAATAGGCGAGGAGGAAATGATATGTTTTTACTTTGTTTAAATAATTTGTATAAAAACATATAGCCAAAGAATTTTATAATTTTAATTTGTCAATTGCTTATAAAAAATTTTCATTCAAGAATTTAATTTCAAATAAAACACAACTATTTGTTCTTTGTAAAATATTGTGTTTTCATAAAACATTTTACTCATCAACCACAAAATTTTAAATAAAAATGGAACGGATAGGACCTGGGGAAATGATACCCCTCATACAACGAAAATATTAAATATTGAAAATCTTAGAAACTATTACAGCAAAAGTTTTAATATTTTGTTAGAATAACTTTCTCAACAACCTCCATAAGTTCAGATGCAAATAAGATGGGTAGGACCTGGGGAAAGGACCCCATACACATCAAATATTTTTAGTGGCATATCTAAAGAACTATTATGGTGAGACCCCTCAAATTTTAAAGGAACTGTTATCTTATCATGTTGTATACATGAAATAAAAATAGCATAGTTAGGGCCGGGGCAAGTGGTGCATTTCTTGAGAACTATTGCAATTCTTTGGAAATAATCAAGTTCAGCAATTAACATGAAAATAAGGCGGGTAATTGGGTGTAATTGTGGCAAAACATACAAGCAAAACTTTCTCATTAATCTCCATAATTTAAGACAAAAAATATGACTGATAGGACAAGGGACAATGGTACTCCTTATTCAAATCAATTATTCTTAATGTATATCTAAAGAACTATTACTTATGAGGAAAAACCTCAAATAAAATAAAATAAAATAAATACGGATAGGAGCCCCTATACTTTTCGCATATCTGAAGTATTAATTTATTTAAAATTGTAATAGAGAGTATATAGGTCGAGAGGGAGTAGTAACTCCATATAAAGTTAATATCTAATATGGAATCAAAAGGTGTGGCAAAGCGCACCGGGTTAAGCTAAGTATTTCTTATAAAAATAACCTAAAAATTTCAGACCAGAATCCTAAACAGGCTTAACTTACAATTATTTTCATTGTGAATATGGCTAATTTTGTCAGAAATTTTATTATATAATTGGGGGATTCACAAAATATTTCAATGTATAAAAAATATTGTTATTGCTTTTCCTTTGTAAAATTTTATGACATCATGACAATACGACTTGATAACACACTTTGTGAATCCCCTAAATGTATTAATGTTCAACCAGAAAGTGTTATAAAGGACGTTGGATGAGGATTTTTTGTAAATATTTGGTTTTTTGGTTTTTAATTTTTCTATATTTGCTATTTCTTCTCTATAGAGACATGATAGAATTAAACTAAAAGTTTTTATAGAGAATGAAATGAGTATTCTTACAAAATCTGCAATATAATTTCCGTGATATTTTTCAGTTTTGATATGTGTAATTTTTTTTAATAATTATAAATTTTCACCTCACAAAACAAAATTTTAAATCACAATGTAGACATTTTGTCATATCTCATTATCTTTAAAAACGGTCAAATTATACAATTACAACTTTGCATAAAAATATGAAAATAAAAACTAATGCATTTTTCCTTATTATTTAAATTGTAATGATATTCTAGTTCATTTGTTCAATTTTTTAATGAAGTAATTAATGTTCTGTTGTTTTATTTTATTTAAATCTAATTCTTTATGTAAAATTCTATTACAATACATAATACGTAATAGAGGGTAGAAAATGTTAATGTTTACATCTGATTTGACAGAAAAATTATAAGTATTTTTTTATGAAAAAAAAAAGAAAAAGTTGATTATAAAGTTGGTGGCTTGTGTTTCAAATATTTGCATATATATGATAAAACTTAATCTTTATCTTTTATTGGTTACCAATAAAACCAATAGACCATAATTATACGTGTTTATAATATAATTTACCTTTAAAGGTAAAATAAAATGAACACAACTGAGTTGAGCTGAATTAAGTTAAAATAAAATGATGTGATGTAAATATATTAAAAAATATTATTTTTTTATGTTTTTATAATAAAGTTTAAGTTATTTGTTCATACAATAAATATAATCACTAACAACCCTTTTTGTTTGAAAAGCATTTGGCGATTGTTATCTGTATTATCATGAATATACATCAGTACGTGTGAAGTATTTCAAAATACCAATTGCTATGTAATCAATCATTTGAAAAATCTAAATAAAATTTTAATATGTATTTTTTCTTTTCTACTTAACAGTAAAAAATTTATAATTTATCTTTAGTATGGATATCTGCTGGAGTTGAATTAAAAGTAAATGATCAGAAATTATAATGTATTTAGTAAAGTTTCTTCTATACATTTTTTTAAGAGGCGAAGAAAATTGAATTTTTAAAAATTAGAAAAAACATAATACTACATCTAACTATAAATATAAAATGTTTTCCAAATTTACGATTAAAACTTAAATCAAATTTGACAATATGTAAATATTAATTTTAAAAACAATTTTAACACAAAATTATAACAGAGGAGAGACTGTGTGCTTTATATACTCTACTATTGTCAAATATTTAGTGTCAGTTAAAAATTATTCATTTTTATTCATAAAAAAATCAATATTTCCGATTTATATTTACATAAGACTGATGGGAACATAATGAGTACGAGGAGGCTTTATTTATTCAAAATCATTTGACCCACAGACATAAAAATTGGAACACATGTATATTGTTTACATAAATATTTATTTTTATTTAAGATTTTTACACATAATTCTTTTATGTTTAACTACAAAATTTTTATAAAACAAAATATAAAAATAATATATTCTTAGTGAGTGAGTGAGTACTATTTATTTATTTACAATATTGTGACAGAAAACCTTGAGGGCAGACAAAG